>VZRZ01004797.1:330807-352855 GCA_013398175.1 Climacteris rufus | reverse complement strand
TTGTTGTTGTTGTTGTTTTTAACGCAATTTGCATACAGAGATTTGGAGAATTCTTTAAAATATTATTTTTCCCTCTTTAAAAGCAATCTAATGTACTTTACTTTTAATTAATTGTCTTGTTATCCTATTGCAAAAAACCAAAACAAACGAACAAACCAACAACCCTCCCAATCTTGTTGCCTATTATTGATTGCTTGTTATATACATAATTCAATACAGTTAAGCAGAGACTGCCCAGGATGTTTTGTGTGCTAATTGGCAGCTGCTGAAGAACTTAAAAAGCTTTAAACAATATAAATCAAATAATAATATATGCTATTTTCACTTATATTAATTTTTTAAAATCTCTATAGTGTTATTGTTGGTATATAAATCCTTAAATAGTAGCAGCTTCATAGTTTATAAGAACTTGTTAAACATAAACACAAGTTTTAATTTGTCATGGCAAGGCAATTTGATGAGACCCATGAAGTATTCTGGAGAAACATACTGTACTGCCATTTCGGTGATCTAAGGTGGCAGATGAAAGTTTTGTCATCTGCAGTACCACCTCATTTCAAAGTGAATGCATTTACAGAGATGGAGTATGGCAATTTTTAATGTAAATAATGTTTTGCCTTTGTGAAAGAGCCCATTTACAGTTTTGAGGCCATTAGACTTCTGCCCTGGCTTCTTCAGCACTGTGATTCTGCAGTAGGATTGGAAAGTCAGTTTGTAATTGATGATTAACTTCTCACCTGTGCTGCAAAGCGTTCATTTATATATCTGTAAAATTGAACAAATGACTGCTACTAATGTTTTGCCCATTAACTACTAAGTGGAGGCCATTTAAGGCAGAAATGTAGGGTTTAGCTCCAGCTGCTCTTCTAATGTTGCAGAAAGCTTTTGCTGCAGTTCATTAAGTTCAACTTCAGGCAGTCACAAAACTGCCAGCTAATTATTTTTGTCTTTTCTCAGCTGAGTAAAGCCTGGTGTCTCCAATTTCCTGTCACAAAATGGAGCTACAGAATTCTTCATTCTGAAGACTGAAGAAACAAAGCAGTAAGGAAGATACCAACATAATTCTAATAAAAACAGGTAAGACTGAACCAGCAAAACTTTATTTCCTACCAGTTTGTCAGACTGTCTTGGGAGTCAGACTCTGTATGGGACATTGGTTCTTTGTTACTAGGTCATAGGGCCTTTATTAATAATTGCTACTTTATGTTTTGGGTTCTAATAACCAGATTGGAGATTCAGGTTATAGGGGTTCAGTCCTCTGGTTGAAAAGGAGCAGACCTGTGGCTGCAAAGTAATTTTCTTTGGTACTGAGTACATGGGGCATTTTTGTCTCTGTTATCTTGGTACAAATCAAATTGAATTATGACAATTTATTTCATTTTGTGCAATATCAAAATTAAAAATGAGATCCAAAATTGAAAGATACATGGATGTCCCTGGAAATGTCCCTCCTGACCTTATGCTCAGAATATTTACCTCAACACAGCTCTGTTAATGCATGCACTACACACCTTTTATAAACTGCTTTAAACATACCTTGAGATCATCTGTACTATTCATGATTTTAAACTGTTGATATAGCTAAAGTAATAAGTAACTAAAATCAGATAAAGTAACTAAAATCAGAGCATCCATGTGTGTTTAGAATAACATTCAGAAACAGGAAATGAGAAAAACCTCCTCCCACGGAGCTGCTCTTGGAATACGGATTTTGGTTGACTCCTGTGGTGATTTACTCTTCAGGGATTTCACAATCTGAGAAAATTTCCAAGCTATTCCACCAAGCTTTCATCTCACAATTCTTGGAAAAATAACAGATACTGAGGATTCGAGCTTCTGTTAATCAGTGTTAATTGTCAAATCACAGTCAGGATTTCAGAGAGGGATGTCCCCCTTCTGCTATAATTGTACACACAGAGGAGAGAGCCCTAACTAGGATTTTACAACTACAATTTACACAAAAGGAGTATAAAAAGGGAACAATAGAGAAAAGTGTAAAATAACAGCAATAGAATGGCATGATTAAAATACGTAGAATTAGGTGTCTTCAAGGTTTCTAAATACATAGCTGCAGCTTTAGTTGCAGGAAGAGAGGGAAAATTACTTCAGCCTCAAAATTCATATTTTAAATATGCATATTTTTGCTTGTGACAGCATGTCTTCAAATACTTGTAAGCTGTCAACTGGCAACTATTGTTGTCTCACTGTGATCTTAAGAGTGAGAAGACACATCAAAAGAGAATTAGGACTATGATAGCACTCATTGCAAACCAGAAAAGTTCCACATAAGTGTGAAATCTGGCATTTGTGTCAAGCACCAAGACACAATGGGGACACAGGAAGAAAGCTGTTAAGGGAATTGGGTTTAGAGTATGAGAGCAAGACACAATATGTCACCCTTTGTCTTACTATGACAGTTTCATAGTTTTTACATGAGACAAGTTGTATAAATTAGTTTGGGTTCAGTTTGGGAGAGGTTTTCGTAGGACTTCATTAGGCAGTGCATTAAAAATAATCTGTCAGCACTGGATTGCCAACACACTCAATGTCCAGTCACAGAACTGTTAACTAAATCCTGTTCAAGGGCTCAAATCATATTGCTATTTCCATATAGGTGTCTTAATGAGCAGCACTGTGAAGAATGAGAAGCCAAGAATTAAGTCACATTTTAACATGTATAGGTAAGAAAGAGGGTTTGTTTTTCTAATTATTAAGGGAGGGAAAAAATTAGACTTTCTTTCAAATGCAACATTGAAATCATGATGAAATATTTTTTATTTGTAAGCCAAAGCTGATTGAGAAAAAATGTTCTGCCATTTAAAAAACTATACAATTATACGACTCTGAAAGATATTCTTGAAAATGCAAATAACCTAATTATTTTTATAATTTCATTTTCAGAATATAATTCTAACAAATTTAAGGTCTAGTCTCTAACCCCTCATCTATAAATGGACAAGTACCAAATCTTATTTTCTCTGAAAAGACAAACGATTTTTGAATACATATACTCATAATGATAATTAAATAAATTCACCCTTGAACTGTTTGAAATGCAATTCTTTGAAAATGGAAAACAAAAGCAGGAATGACTGCTGATGATGATCCTGTGCCTAAATTTTACCTTCATTATAGTGACAAATTAAAGGACTTTTCCCCTCACCTAAAGGGCATCCAAATCAGTCCTGGGGCTCCCAGCAGAACCTTATGAGGGCTGGGAAGGGGACTAATGACCTTTGATCTCTTGGAAATGCAGCCCCTCTCACTGCCAGAGTTTGCATATGAGCCATGGTCAGCATGTTGTCCACACACCCCATTTTCAGCAGAGCTGTTACCTAACCAAACTAGGACAAGCAGGATTAGGTAGTATCCAACAGCATATCAATACCAGAAATATCAATACCAGAATATCAATACCAGAAATAGCATATGTATCAGGAAGGAAGGATCAACTTCCAGCACTGCCATGTATGGATATATCTGCAGGCTGGTGTTAACAACCTGCCACCCTGACTCGGCCGTGCTCTCATGAGGCTCAGTCGTGTCCCAGAGCAAAGCTGCCTGACAGCAGAGAGAACAGCATCTGCCCGATGACACTGACGGTGTGCCTCACAGTAAGCCTTCCAATGTGGAGGCATATGTGGCAAAAGCCACAGTCCCACAGGCTCAAAACTGGTGGGCACAGCCTGAGGTTGCCACAGTCTGAGGCATTCTCCCTGCTCAGGGTGAGTTTTTGGTTCCCCAAAAACCTCCAGCGTTCCTTGCACCTTAGTTTACATATTTCGGTTGGTTGCTACATTACCTAATGTTCTGTATAAGGTTATGTTCTGGAAATTTCATTGCAGTTTGGTTCTCTATTGGTTATATGTTAATTCTTGTACCATTGGTTACTTTCCCCTGCTTGTATCCCCATAAATCCCCTGCTGTCTCTAAAACCTGGCCTTTGGCTGCTGAAACCTTCAGCTCTCCCGGACCCCTGCACCGCCTCTCCCGGACCCCGGACCCTCTCCTACCTTCCCTGCTGCTTCTCCCAGGAAATAAAAGAGCTGGAAATCTCTCCAAGGCCCTTCTCTCGGGTCTTTGTCCCTGCCTGCACCTGCACCATCAGTCCGGGGCTCGCTCTCTCACAGAGGAGCCAGCACTAACAGAGCTGCCGGAGGACACCCTGCGTTTGGGGCAACTGCAAGCTGCAGCCCCCAGAAAACCAGGGTCACTCCTAGAATAACGCTGAGTGGCCTTGAGCGGGCCCCTGGAGCCAGTGTAATTCCAACTTCTCCGTTTAAGCAGGACTTAGAAAAGATGCCCATTTACAAAAGAATGTAGAGATGTTCACCAGTATGTCACCACAGGAAACTCCCTCCACAGCCAGGGACACTGCCCAAATAAAGGTAAGGAAAATTACACACCCTCACCCTCTGATGAAAAATAAATGAACAGGTAAGCAGAGACTAATGTACACACACATACATGCCCCCCACACCCACAGCCCCATCCCCACCCCACCCCACAAAAGTGCAAATTTTTTGTTCATCTGCCTGGTCATTCATTAGATGCTTTTGGATAGACAGTCAGGTTTACTGCATCAAAGAACACAATCAGAAGATTCAGAGATAACCTTTGCTGTAGACAAATTGTGTATGGCAATGACAAGCAGACCATGAATAGCTGCTTAAACTCACTGCTGTTTCAGCAGGATAATTTTCTAGGTCTTCACATTACTAGAAAGCTAAAATATTTACAAGGCTTATCTAAACTTCTTGATTTACCTCTCAATTTATGTCCTTCCATTACACTTATATGGAAAAACATAGTCTTCTGTAATTTATTTTTTAAGTAAAGACTACCTTTCCCATTACTCTAGAAGTCTCACAATTGTCAAAGTCCTACCATGTTTTCTTTACTGAATGTGAAGACCATATAATCTTCATTAGTATAACACTGCTATTTCTCTTCTGCGGAGTTTAAATGACAATTTTAATTTTCTTCTCTCAGATATGAAAAGTCTGTCTATAGTGAATTAAATAATGATCTAATGATCTAAATGATCTAAAAATTCCTCTATCAGGTAGGGAACTCAACATTGATGCTTCTGTGATTTTTACTGTGGATTCCAGCAGGAGAAAATGTGGGTAGGAGGTACTTGTGAAAACCCTGAAATACCTCAAAAATCAGAGTTGTGTGCTCTCAAAATTGTGTTTAAATCTTTTAGGGGTTAGCCTGGAAGGGGTACTGGAAAGGTAATAACTAGTGAAATAGGAAAACCCTCCCATGATCTGGTGTGTAAATACACAGCAGAAATGGTCATGAAAAAAATTGTGTTTTGGAGAGCACAGAGATAGAATATGAACAATTATGAAAAAATGTGAAGGGACTTCTTTCCTTTTTTCTCTTTCTTCTTGTGTAGGGACAGTGACAGAATCAGCTTCACTTGAAGTGAACAGATTGTCTTTTAGTGAGATCTTGATCAACTCCTTATTGTCCACAGAATGGTTAGGTTTTCCATATAAAAATGGAAATTCAGGAAGGAAATTTTAAGTACCATTGATTTTTTGCATTTATTGGATATGTATCAATCAACTAAATATGTTTTGTAAATTTTTAAGTCAACTAGGACTGCAGCAACAGACTTGATTCTTACCATAGCATCAGAAAGTATTTTTATTTTTAAAGAGAAAGATAAACTTTTAACAAGAATATGTTTGCTAATGCCTTTCAGAAAAAAAAACCAAAACAGACTATTTAAAAGGTGGTCATATTTTAGGGATCTGGCTTTTATTGTTACTCTATCCCAGCATAGTATACTACATCTATTAAAAAAAGACATTAAATGATTTTGTGTTTATATTTATTGTCAGCAACACATCAGTTATGTAAAAATACCCCAGATGAAAATGTAAGACTTGTTACATTTTCACATCATTTGTATTAACTGAATAAAGCTTAGTGACAATATACACAAATTTGCAGTAGTAGTTGTTCGTAAACATTTTGTGCATTAAAAAAGAAATATACATAATTTAAAAAATAAAAATGCATTACACAATTTACAAATTAACATTAACAAAGAAAAAGGTAAACATTCCTCAGACAGCTGCCTCCTCATTCTACAAAATAAATATTCAAGTAAATTAAGTTAGGCAAAATAAACTCTTAACTCTTAACAATTTACATAAATGTAAAAAGACAGATTTCCATTTAATTCAAGGTATATTTTACAGTGATTTACACATAGAGTTTTTCAATTGGTCTCTTCAAATTTTAATATTGGAGAAAAAACTTTATTACATTTTGACAGGAGGAAGGGGATTTCAAAATTGATGCTTTATACCAAATATAAACAAGCTTGTGCAGTTGCATCAAAACTTCAAAAAGAACTGCTCCAGGACTCAAAGCAGACACAGTAATCTAGAAACTACAGTTTTAAAAAGGAAAATATAAACCACCACATCAACAGGAAAATGCCTACTTTACTATTTTCTGAATGGTTTATTTGATCACTGGAAACATTACTTTCACAAACTAATAACCTACAGCAGTGGCTGCTTTAGGCACTGGATTTGTAGAAGCACTCTGATTTTAAAAGCAAGTTGCTTTTCATTCTATATTGATAATTCACGATTTATTTCTGTTTCAATGCTAGAGGGCTTAATCACTTTTGCAACTTTTAGCTTTACATAAAATTTCAGCCCTCTTTACAGCCTAGTATTCTTTTCTTGATAATGAGGGAAGCCATTCTGGCTTCAAATTTCCATGTACTTTGTAGAAAAAATAACAATAAAAATGCACTCTAGATTTTAAATGCAGCACTAGTATGATGCAGATGTGCACCAGATATTTACTGATCAGATATAAAATGTAACACATATTAAATACTTGCATGGATTCCAAAGGCCAAACATACTTAAAACCCCCGGTCCTGTCTCTTTGCTTGTCCATTTAATATGGTAAGAAAAAGGAGATGGCATACCTTTAACTTCAAGTTATTAAATGCTTAGATTTAGGACACAAAATTCTTCAAGTCAAGAACAAGGCAACAGCTCCTGATAAGAGCAACCGGTATCATAAATAAAGATGACTCATTGCCAATGAAAGAAACCCTGTTCCCTCAATGCCCTGATAGTTCAAAACTATTTGACAACACAGAATCAGACTTTTAAAAGTATAGAAATCATTATTAAACTTTGTCTCCACATGTAGTGATTGTTCTTTAAAACTTTATGACTTTTCCATGTTTTTTTTGTATGTCTGACAAAAGAGGAACCAACCAGGTTTTACTTATTTTCTACCCAAGAATGCTGAAGTAATTAAATCATCAAATTTGTATTTTTTTCTATGGATCTTTACAAAGTGATGTAAGACTGAAGACCCCAGTTCTGAAACGCATATATGAATGAACCACTGCTGTGACAGGGGACCCTGGAACTTCATCAGCTGCAGCTGAATCAAGATGTAAAAGGAGAAATTAAACCTGTACTCAAGATTGTTACCATTGTTCCTCTGCTCATCATTCCCATTTGGGGAGTATTTACACAGTGGGAGGAAGGACAATTTCTTGATGCAGTAACACCACACTGGTAATATGTTAGCTAAGTTAAAGTAGGACCATAATCTCTCCTGAACATCCACAAAATGCTCATTGGTTCCAAAAATACCTGTACACAGAACAAAGGTGTGTATTTTTAATTGGTATTACCCATTCATGTCCATGAGAGTCTTGTCATTGATTTCAGTGGATGTGGGCCAAAGTTTGCAAAGCTAGTTTTATTCAGTGTGCAAAAACTGGTGCTTCTAGAGTAAATAGCATGATGAGTAGGCGGAAGTGGTTTAGGTTATAAAAAAGACCTGAGAACCTAATATTGAACTTTATATAACAATTATTTTTGAGAGGTTGCCTGATAAAGTTTTGTATTGCTTAGTAGTTGCACAGTCACTTGGATGTTCAGACTACACATAGAAGCCATTTGAGGAGAATAACCCTTCTCAGGACATGGATCGCATCTGGAACGGGCATGTAGATACAGTGACAAGTCAATGAGCTTCATATTGGAAGTGTAACACTGAAAAGCCACAAGCATGGAAGAGGTTAACAGTGAGTTTTCATACTGCCAGAGTTTTTTTTAAAGTAATGAGTACTAAATGGCAGAACTATTGATCTTATTGTTTACTTGCCAGTACACTCCAGAATTTAACTGAATAATTAAAAGAGTTTATCCAATTAACCTAATTAGAAAAGACAAAATGTGTCTGAGTATTGCACTGTCAGCAACAGTGAAAAAGCTCTCACTAAGAGAAGGAAAGAAAACCAAAACCATTTTATTTTAGTTGAATAATCAGAACACCTTTGTAGACAAAGGTATGTCACTCAGGATTATAGGGCAACCACTTTTCTTTTTTTCTAACAAAGTTAACAAATATAAAAAATCTAGTCATAAACAGCCTTCAAAGTACAATTAGAAACCAGCAGGACAATCTATACCAATATAGGTAGATGGGGCAAGAAACTAGACACTTGTATTACTGCCATGGTGTAGAGCACAAATGTCTGCTGTGTTGAGGAACGGAGTGTACAGTACACGTCATAGCCAGTTCCATCCCGTCACAGTCCAAACGGAACACTACTCTCTTCAGGATTCAAGACCTGTCTACTTGACACTCCTTGCACAAGATACATCATTATCCTTTATGAAAAGAGGCAGTTTCTATGGCAATACTAGTTAAGTGCATATCATGCTGCACTAATATAGTGCAAAAATTTGCCTTACATGTAGCAAAAAAGATGCAGGCAACAGTTTGAGTCAGAGAAAGTAGAAATGTATTGTAACATTTACAGCAGATATTATTTTTCCAGACAGCAACCACTAGAAAATAGTGAATCTGAGAATGCCTCCTTTCTGGATGTACACATGAGGCCTTTATACTTTGGAGTGGTAACAGGACAGAATTTTGCAAGCGAGTCATTGCCCTTTGAAACACAGTTTAACACGTTTTCATCAACTGGCAAAGTGTTGAACTTGCTCAGTGGGTTAATCCCAGTTAAAAGTTAATGTTGTACTAAGCACTAAAATGCTCTTCATCAAGTATATAATCTCATAGAGTAATACATATGGTTCAACTGAGTATATATGTTATGCTTGAATATAAAGAGTCATAGACAGCTTGGTACAAACTCTTCATGCGTACTGATTATACTTGGTTAATGATGCAGGGGCTTCCAAGTGTTAAGACTATGTCAGCTACAGTATTCTGGAGACAGAAGTGGTGCTTACAGTTTCTAAGATTGAGGAAACAACCACAGATCTCCAACTGCAGTGTCAATTAATGTGATTCTGCCCGATTTCTCTGATGGTCTAAAGTAAAGCAAAAATACCTTGAATATCAGTAGGCATTATGAAATCCATCCTTCTTTATCTATGGTGCAGTTACAAAAAAAAAAAGAAATTCAAAACACTTAATCCACTCCATAGAAAATCCCTGTGGCTTTGGACTCCTTCTGATTTAATTCCAATAATCTAGTCTCCATTTGTTACCATGAGAAGTCATATTTTACATATCTGCATCTCCATCATAAGCCAAGGTTAAAGGTTTCAGTCGGTTATTCTGTCTTCTCTGGGGCTTCTTTGGCTTTTTGCTGAAACAATAAGATAATTTGTAAATAGAACAAGCAACCAATAATATACAAGTACAGATTTCAGGCTTAAATGAAAGACGAGCATGTTGATAATGCATTCAGTTTTACATTTATAAAAGCTGTAAGCCTAAAACCTTCACAGGGATCACTAATTATCTCTTTACGAACCCAAAAAGGTATCTAATTGAAAGCTCAGTTGTTCAGAAACAAGCTGTTGTGGTGCTGATGTGACTTGATGAAATCCTTGGCAGGTACTTCTGCAACATCAGTCAGTTTTCAGAACTCAGAGCATGCCATGCAATATTTGGTCATGTATCAAAGCTGCAATCAGGTTCTTTTAAATTATGGCTCAAATCTTAAATTGCTCTTGACACATCAAGAGTTTCCACAGGAAGGATCCATCTTTTGATTGGCTTTATCTCATTATGCTTGCTGGAATGACTACAATTAATTCTAGATGTTATAATCAAAACAGTCATAAATAACAGACGTATGGTTGTTAGCCATGACATTCCTTGTCTAGCCTTGAATTAGATTTGAATCCAGCAGTATTTCCAATCCATTTGATACAGTTTTAAAAAATTACCAAGCCAAAGGAAAATTAATGTATATGCATGTTGTAGCATTTGTCTTCTTTCAGAATGTATATAAGCATTTCTCTAAATCAGGCCTGTGCATCCTCAGTCTTGTCGAAAATCTTATCTCAGCTATGTCACTTAAGCTGCTCAAACCTAATCTTTTATACCAATGACTTGCAGTGACCACAGACTCCAGACCAAATAATCTGCAATGGAGTTGACAGCTAATGAACTTTCTTTTCCTCAAAAAGAAACAAAAAACCCCCAAACAACAACAAAAACAACAACAAACAAATGAATTTTTTTCCTTACCTAGACAGAAATGAGGTTTTGGGGAAAGTTTGGGGAAATAAACCCAGAAGCCCCCCAAATTCCCAAGTGCCTACTAATGCCATACAGCCAAGAGCCTGATATGACCACACTTTCCTCATTTTTCACCTTTCATTTGGATCAGAAATTCCAAACAGGACCTAGAAAACTAGGGAGCACATTCTCATGGGTGACTTGTTAAAAAAAAAAAAATCATATATGAAAAAGATGAGAAGATTTTCAGAAGTTTTCTGGTTGAGTATCTCTGTATCTTGTCAAATATAAAATATGACTTGCCCAATTATTAAACTTCCTTCTTGTTATTTCTCTCTGCATTTTGCAATACAGACACAATAAAATAATGTACACTGTACGTAACAACAGAGATAAAGTGAGCAAAAATAAAATGTACACTAAGCTACCCCATATTTGTAAGTTCTTCTAACCTAAGAGCATGTGATTAACCATCATCTAGAGCAAAACCAGAATCTGCTAACCTGAGTTTTGACAAAAGGACATGGGAAATTAAATGCTGCCGTTCACAGAAGTGCCTGCAGTTTCTACAGCAGCAGATGTAAACACTTGCATTATAGTCTGTGTGGGGACTGTTGTTTTTATAAATAATTAAAGAACTCACCAGGCTAGATAGATCATAGAAACAATAAAGATGAGTAAAACAAATGCACCAGCAGCTACACCATAAACCCAGGTCTTCAGCCTCCCATCTAAAAGGAATGAATGTTAGTAGTGTTTGTGTTAGTCGTATTGAATTATTAGTTCTGATATAGCATAGAAATACTTTAATAATTCAAAATAAATGTCTTCACTAGCAATTACAGTTTAATCAGAGTAAATACTGTTAAATAACTGAGCAATGACTTCTCTGTGCTCTGCTTTTCAGCTGAAGTCAGGATAATTGAAATGGAGCTGAGATCTGGGGCAAAAGCAGCAGGTGAGATATACAGAAACACAGCTTTGGGACCTTCTGGTAGCAAGCAATCCCTCAGTATGATCACAGTGCAGTGTATCAGCCCAGGACTCATTTAACATAATTTCCTAGTCTAGCTCTGTTAAATCAATCTTCCTGTTATTTTTATTCTTGTTGCTATATATTTTTATGTTTTAAATACCTTTAGCATACTATACCTCATCTACACCTTAACTGCACATACACAGTATTCACTACTGCATAAAGTAATATTTTAAAAATTTCTTTCCCTACCAAATGCAGGTTTTGTTGTTATAAAACAACTTCTTCTCACAGAATAAAAATACACCAAAAAAGACAACCCATGCTCATAAATAGAACAACTGTCTCTTGTTAATAAGGACTATACTTATGTGCAGCATGTGCAGTTTGCATTTTGCACATGAAGTCCCTGCAGGCTGAGGTATACATAACGCTCTCCTTCTTGCCTCAGATGCACCCAAAGCTCAAAGGAAAAATGATGTGACTATCTATGTCTGTGGGGTTTTGCTCTGCCCCCAAATGAGCATGTCACAACTAGAGTGGACTCACTACTTTTATCCAACTAATTTTCCAAATTTCTAAACGGCTTTTTGAAAACATTGGGTTAGCTAGCTTTATTGCATCTCCTTGACAATAAAAAAAATTATAAAATGGAATAATTTCTCTTACAAGTGGAAACAGTTTTATTTCATGAAGTTGTGTATATTTTCAATATAATTACACACAGCAAAGATCTTTCTGACCAAATACTTATTGGTTCTTGTTAGTCTCTGTAGAAAAAAAAGACATAATTGAAGCAGTTTATATTTCCACAATGTAATATTAACAGAAATTAGTCAGCCTGAGGTTGCTCAGTTACACAGTTGTGCTCTCTATTGCTGTGCAGCTAAATTCAGGCTTTCTGCTCTTTAGCAGTGCAAAGTCTTGCAGTCATGTGGACAAGTTTTCAAGACTAATCAATATCAAAACATTTTACCTTTGTTACCTTAATCAACCTAATGAAACATTATAGCTGATAATAACTGACATAACTGAAACAACTGATCCATTAAAGATTAATTGAACAGTAGATTTGACCTGACATATCCTATGATATGATAATATAAATGAAAGGAATTCAGACTTTAGTACTGCTAAATAGGTTAGTTTCTTCTCTCCTTGGCTTATTTCCCTTGGTAAATGTAAGGGGTTTAGGTTTTTTTCAGGTTGGCTTGTTTTAAAATAGTAACATTTGCTTGAAAAAAAGACTGGCAATAACTTGTGTATGGATTTATTTGTTTTTGTCAAAGCAAGGAACTCTGTTAATGAGGTCATTCCTATTATGCAACTACTGACATCTAACACAGGCTTTCTGAATTCCCTCTGGACAAATTATTTCTAAGTATACAATAGAATTGGCATCTCAGATTCATCTGTTTGTGGTAATACCTCACCCTAGACAACTGAAGAGGATAGTTTTAATACCTTCCTTTCTGGAACTGCAGTGTAATTTATGAAATAAAAAGAAATAACTATTTTAAATCTAGACCTAGAAATTGTGAGGATAGGAATAATCATTATCAGAGTAAATCAAAACCTTCCTTATAGATACCCAACCCTGAAGTTAAAACAATCAAGCCTAAATCTCATCAGAAGTGCAAAATGTTCACTGTCTTTCACAGCTGTTCATAACTTCACTGCATAAAGTATTTGTGCTATTGATTATGTTTGAGATTATCTGAACTATGTCTCCTTCCTAACTTGAACTACAGAAAATTGGTGAGTGCTCACGAAATCTCTCAATTTGACCTTGATCCAAAACCATGTCTGAGCTCACATGAGAATCCACATTCCTAAACAGTTGAAGGTGACTGTCTGATATTTGTTTTTTGTTTTCACTCTGGATGCTACAACACACCATCTGGCATTTTCAGGAGGAGTTAGCTAAGATAAGTAAATGATAGCATATTTGGTAAGATGATGTTTTTTAAAAGAGGACCAGAAAAGTTTAATTTTCTATTTTTTATTGTTGATTAAAGTTCTTGGAGTAAAGATCATTTTATTGCAGGTATCAAATATAGTATCACAGTACAAATAATAGTAAATACTAGTAGGACTAATGGGATCTAACATAAGTATTTCTAATTTCTAACCAAAACATTATTTAATCTGCATATTAGAAATATTGTTACGAATCTCGATTTGCAACACTTTACGGATTATGCATGTAAAGATAGTCCTTTCAATTCTGAGATTAAAAATATCCAAAAAAACTTCAGAAGAAAATGAACACCCTAGTACACAAGTGTGTTAGAATATTTAGCTCTATGTGATTTAAGAGATGCTTAAGATGATAACCGATTGCTCTCTTCCATATTAATAACATTTTGGACAAGCAACATATCTCTTTATGTGAAAGTACTTTTTAAATTAAAGTTTTAATTATCTAAATACTTAATAGCACTAAGAAATAGTTACTGACATCTGATTACATGATGGACTTTATAAAGTGTATTTTATGCATTAACTCTCTTATATTTCATGCCACTCTTGCACATAGGTCCTTGCTCAGCTCTAAAGAACATGGTCCATCATAAAAGCAAATACCGCTTGTAGAGACTTAGAGCATGTCTATGCTAAAATATCAATAATATGGTTAGCTTTTAACTAGCATGAATTAGTTTAAATATTAATATGGCAGAAAAGCATTAGCACACCTATAACTGATCATTTTCCTACAATTTATGCTATGGCTTCAAATTTTAAGCAGCCTTTACCCTTTGCAGTCTTCAGTGCTACCTTTTCATTCTGCTGTCAACAGAATTATTGGTTGGAACACCATAATTTAATATACTGACTTGCACCTTTGCAGCAAATTTCTTTCTAAAGTCACATTTCAGGTAGCTTCTGTGAATTTTAACAGGTAGAACTGTTTAAAAGGAAATCTGCAATATAAGATTTCATTAAATATATTGATGGAGTAGTGAGAGGGCTAGAGGTTTACTTATGTCTCTTCCTTTGTTTTCAGTCAGAGCAGATGCCTGCCTTCTTAAATGAACAGTTAAGGGTTTTTCTTTTCTTCCTTGGCATCACAAAAATGTGAATGCCAGACCCTGCAGCAGTACTTAGCACTAAGAACTGCTCATTGCATGACTTCACCTGGCCCAAAAGGCTGAAGAAACCAGGTCCTTCCTCGTCCTGACTGGTTACTGGAGGGCTGGGTAGGGTTCACAGCTCGACTGGTTTTCACATCTCCCTTTTTGTCCTCCATGGTGGGGATCACCACCACTGGGATGAGAGTGCACTGCTCGAGTGTGCCATCAGAGGACATAACTTCAGTGTATCCATCTTCACAACTGCATGTTCTAGTCTGTAGGGAACAAGTGTTTTACACTGTGTAGCAGAAAAACAAGGTTTTCTGTGAGCTATAAAGCATAAAAACATGGATGACTGGAAGAGAAGACTGGTTTGATGAGTGCTAGCCTGCAGAGTACCTCTTCATATATTTTTATGCAAGTTCTTACCATACCAACAGAGATTACTTAACATTTAACTGAAAGGTAGAAAATGGAGTGAGGCTGATTTTAACAAATTAATGACTAGTAAAATCTCTGAAAATACTTTTTGTTGGCATAATCTTTGCAATCAAGAGATGTGTGGGAAGCCCTCCTGGGGGTTATTCTATGCTCCAATGCAGTAGCACATACCTCACTGCAGTAAGTGTGGGGTTGGCTGCACGGTGGGTTACATGACCTGTCAGCATCTGGTTGGCGCATCACTAAACAGCCCCCTGTAGGACAGAAAATCATATTTTGACACGGTAATACCTCACTACTGATGAAATTACTGATGTCATTATTTGCTGCAGTATATCATGGATGACAATCTTATTGACGATTTGAATGTAAGAATCCTCTTATTCCAAGGTGGAGGATAATTGGAATTAAGTATTTTCTTATATCTAGGGTATGGATACAGCAAATGCATTTGATTTCATGTTCATTTTAGAGGACTAATGTTTGGCAATGGAGCCTTTTGTTTTCCCCTTTGTTCCTTTGGTGGATTGCTCAAAAAGCCAATTTAAATGCTTTGTTGTACTCAAGGGAACAGAGTCAGTTCTCTAGGGCCCTCCTTATGACTTACATACTAAAATGTGGCCACAATAAAAATAAAAGCATGGTTTTTATTTATAGCTTTTCCTGTTAAACTGAAAACAAGTTACTCATCCTGTTTATGAAAGGATACCTATTTTCTGCTGCTACTCGGTCACTTTTACACATGCTATAGGTTTGTCTTTATGAAGTGATGCTTCATGTTAGTCTAGTATTTTATGAACTGAAAGCAGTATTATCAGTAAAGCATGTAGTGAATATTACAGTACTGGTGATATTGTGTGTTTCAGTCTTTTCTCTTTTTATACAGACCTAGTTTTCATTTCTACAGCTTTATATATAGTGCAGTTATTGTTATAGACCAGTACAAACAATCAGGCTTCCACTATCATTTCAGCCAGAATGACTTTAAAATACATTTAGAATTAGTTTGAATTTACCCGTGTTTCCTTTTATCTTATAGAAGAGGGATATGCATCATGTTGTTTAAAATTTATACTGCTACAGGACAACTTATCTTGCATCTTCCAAATTAATAAAATTTTTATACTGGTGTGATATGATGGTGAAATCCTGATAGCTGAGGTTGGTCACAACCATAGCAGATGCAGTTAGATGTGGTTACAATAGATCCAAGTGTTAACGGGATGGCTGATGAAGAACAAAGAAAACCCTGCTGGTTGTCATAAGTTTTCCCCAACCCCAGAAAAGAAAATAATACATCCTAGCATACAAATCACATGCCTGTGGGAATCTATGTAATAAAATATCAGCCATCCAAGGAAGCTGCAGAAGGAAAGAGTTGCCTCATCGCCCAGGGGAAATAACACCTTCAAGTAAAAAAGAACTGTTCAGCACAATGATATTATCCAATATCAATAAAGACCTTAGAATACCAACAGAACTCACAATAATTATTTGACTATGTCTGAATTAAAATACACTATGTTAGAGCCAAATGTGCTGGAATAAGGCAGACAAGACACAGTAATCAGAGATATGGGTTGATTTTCAATCAACATAGGTATTGTCAATTTAAATCAATCATGTTATACGCATCTATCAGTTTGAGCTCTTAAATACTGTAGTTTATACAAAATGCTTTCAAAAAATGTACAAATGTAAACTAAAATCTGGTTCACTACTATATATTTAATGTAGAGAAGTTGTCTCAGAATATTATACTTAAGAGCTGTGTTTGAAAACCATCATAAAACCTATGAAAAATGTAGTTTTACATTTATCAGATACATATTAAAAATATAGTTTTGCATTGCATGGAGACCAATGATTGCATGTTCTGGAATCTTCCACTAGTCTTCATTTCAAATCAGAAAGTTATTGCAGCTTTAAAGCTACATACAAATAAACTTTGAAAAAATAAGAGATACAATAAAAGTCGGAGGTTTGTCTGCCTTGGAGGTCCCATTATGATAAATCTGCCAACAACACATAGTCATCTATTTGTCTTTCCCGGAATTTATCATATGGCTGTGTTCAGTCACATCAGAACAAATAATATTTTCACATAACTGACCGTGATTTATGAATACTTTCTGATTTTAACATCTCAGAGACATAATCTCCAAGATGCTATTTATTTCAAATCCTTGGACCTTTCACAGACAATATCCTATATTAATCTCACTTAGAGTTTTACTTACCATAGAAACATCTTAGCTGAGCAGGAAGCAATCAAGGTGCATAAATAATGCCCTGTTGCATGTTGTAAGCAGTTTAATAGTCTTACAGCACAAGGTAAGATTTGCAAGAGACTTTGAGCTGTTATTTCAACACCTTGTAAAAATAATACAGATATTTTCTTTCCACTGTTACAACAGACAGCAGTGGTGGACTCCACCATCAAGAAGCATTGTGTTGGCAATACATGAATAACAGTTCCTCTCCTGTGAGTGACCTGACAGTGGCTGGCACTGAGGATGTGTTTAAAATCTCTCGGATTCTTTTACCACTGCTTGGGCTGATACAAAAATTATTTAAATAAATACACAGCTCTTAGCTTAAATGAACACCTATTCCTAGTAAATAAACCTGTATATACAGATACACATGAAGATTTTCTTCAAAGATCTCAGACACCCTTAATTCATGGTTTTTGAGCTTTGATTTGCACAAAAAGTCACTACATACCATAGCTGTGCACTGAAGTATTTTGATACAGATTTACAGCATTGAAGTAAAGAAATAAACTTATATTAGCACATTTATTAAAATATTGTATTTTGTAATTTTAAGGAAAAGTATCATATATGGATGATATTATCAAGCTTTGCAACTTTCTCTGCTTTTATGTAGGCATTTGATGCCTATATAAATATATATCTACAAATACACAAATATATTACAAATATATATGCAAATATATGTAATATATTACAAATACATTACAAATATATATATATATATATATATGAAAAAAAATATATCTATATGTGTGTGTAATGGTAATGACCTTTGATAAATAAAAGTTATATTTGTTGTAGGGCTTGAAATTCGAAACCCTAAATTTAGAAGTCCAAAGTTGCCTATGGTAAAAAAAAACCCCAAACATATACAATGTAAAACATTTCAGGTCCACTAAAGAAAATAATATTTATATTTACTTTTAGCATTACATGCTGCATAATTCTGGAAAAGAAACCACATCTTTAATATGCAAAAAGATGATGATTTTTATTCACACATCAGGAAGTGTTTTTAGCAGATTTTTTTTTTTTTTTCAATTTGTTGGGAAAACAATATCCACCTGTTTTCCGGGCTTTCTTTGTGTATATAGAAAGAGTAGTTACCTGTGACGTTTAAACCATCTGACCTTTGGCACCACACAGTCCGAGAAGATCCCTTCCATGGGCTAGCCATCCACTTGTACTCATAGCACTGGCCATCTATACAGAGAACATCCACAGTTCAAGAAATTTGATGTCAAGATTTTAGGTTACCACTGGCAGCAGCCACATTCGTCAGCAGGCCATACTCATTATGTGGCCACACTCATTATGATTAATGCCTTGTACAGTCAAGTGGGCCCCTTTCTCCTTCATGCAGCAACCTAGAAGGGTGCACTGCACACATGGAGCGCCCAGGGTCTACAGCACTTACTGGACACATAGAGAATAGACCAGATGTGTTCTGGACACTAACTATGCTTATGAGCAAGCCTAATGTAGTTAACGGGCAAAAGAAATGTTTCCAGTAACCTCATAATGGTTATGGCCCATCTGTTGTGCAAAACTCATTTAGGACTCAGGTTCCTTTCCTGGTAGCACAGAGCTTCAGTCAGTGCTCCAGTGCTTGGTGAAGTGACCAGGACTGCATCTGGCTTCTCATCTCAGCCTTTCTGTGCACACCTTGTATGATCTGGGATAAATCATGAACTTCTTCTGCACCTTAGCTGTCTATTATAAATATAAAATTCCTTTTTGCTTGATCTGGCCTCTGAATAGACAAGAAATGTCTGTCCAGGAAAGTACTTTTCTTAGATACCTTGTCTACTACTGGCAGTAAGCATGGCTAAGACATTTTAATGACATTATCAATTCAAAGGGTAGAGAGAAATCTAAATCTGACTATGCATCAAAACTCAGAGCTTTTGTTTTATTAATGCAACTAAGCAGATAAGGAAACTCTGTCCCATATAAAAAAAAAAGATCATTATTAAAAAAGGATAATTCTCAAGTGGTAACATAGGATAGTTACCACTCAAAAGCTTTTCTGTTTATAGCTGATATCTGGAAAACAACAAATTAAGTGCATTTCTGTCTATCGAATTCATATTTGCCTAAATTTCATACCATGAACAGAAAGAAAACAAAATTACAGTTGTTCTGTATTTTTTTTCTTACAGGAACCAGCCTTACATGTATTTTGGTGCTTACCATTGCACGATCTTGTTTCCAAAGCCTGTTCTGGACAGAGATGTTGATTCTCTAATTCCTGAATGATCACTGCTCGAGATCGGACTTGTATTCCTCCGAAGCCGAGATCTTCACCATTAACACAGGTTAGCTGGCAAAGGCTCCATTCTGACCACTCTCTCAAGTAACAGTCCCCTGTCAAAGAGCAATTTTATAAAATGAATGATCATTGTACTTAAGAGTTTTTTGCACTGAATTTGTCTTTAAAAAAAGTCCAAATAGAGTTTCTTAATTTTCCTTCCTTTTACTTTCTTTCATTCCTCTTTTTAAACTTGACTTCTACTTAAAAGAAGATAATATTTTTATACTATCTGAATACCTGTGTAATAGAAAATAGTATAAAAAGATTATACAAGGGCCTATTTTTTCTAAAGCAGTGTAGTTACTTGTAGCATTTCCATAAGATCACTCTCATTGTGAATCTCTTTGCAATGCTCCACCCAACGTCTAGATTTTTGTAAATTTTAAGATATTGTACACTGTATGCCTTATGCTAAATTTATATATATATTTTTAAATTAATCTTTGGTCTTAGAAAACATTGTCTAGTATTAAAAATATTAATTATCGCTTATCCTCATGCAGATTTTCTCTAAACAGATGCGGAAGTAACTGCTGGAACATGCTTTGCAAGAAAGGAAAATGAGAATGTGATTAAAATGTCTTCTCTATTTCATGTTAGGATAATAGATCTGTAGAATATTATAGTGTAAAATTGAAAAATGAAATTGTACTAATGACTCTAATGAGCATTATCAGCTAAAGAACATTTAAGGAAGATCTGAGGCATAACACAAAGAAACCATTTTGTTAAAACTGCAGTCGAAAATGGGACTAGACTGTGCACAGACTCATAAATAAACCTCTTAGTTCTCATTATTTTAGTGAGAAAGCTATTAAAAATTCATGCTACCTTGCATTATACTGATGACAGATATAATCAGTACTGTGTTGACCGGATGCCTGATTAATGAAGGAATTTTATTTACCAACCTTAGGAAAGCATGAAAAGAAATGAATAATTGACGAAGTGATATATACATAATAGGAAAACAAGTAGTGATTTTTGGAAACATTAGTTGGAGTGTATCATTAGCACATCCCCACAGGGCAGTTATTTTTGCTAGCTAAATGTGAGATTGTTGAAGAACAGGTCTCTGCTCAGCAAAAATTTAAACACTATCAGTAAGCAACTTTATGTTTTGGGGTTTTTTTTATAAATTTGACTAATATGAAAACATACAAGCTTTTTATTCTTCCAATTTTTAATTAAAATTATTTAATTTTTATTTAAAAATATGTGAAAATCATGCAATTGGCATGCTATGTACTAAGCAGTGATTGAAATCTCTCAGTTTTTGATTAGTTTCTCTTCATTGAGACAACTTTACCTTCAGTCCAATCTGAAATGAACTGGAAAAATTTCTGAGAGAGAAGAGACTTTCAAATGAATGAAAATAGAATACTGGTATGAAATGATAGTAACATTAGTACCGAAGGAGTTAATCCCTTAGCAGATAGATTAATGACCATTAATGACCATAAACGACCATTGAACAATTGCAACAGACTTCAAATTCTACAAGCGTTTGGAATGAACTGGAGGGGTTTTACTGGAAATTAACAGCTGTTATATGCTCTTAATCCTTCTTAGTATGAGCATCATGGACCTGATAATTCATAACAACTCCTTTGGATTCGGTTCACAAAGCCAATGATAGTGCATGTCACATCCAGAGAGTTAAACAGTTAAAGACAGTCCTGTTTTCCCAGAGGTCAAAACATTAGTTTAGTTTGGAATAGCCCCTTTAAAGGAAAAGGTAAGGCCCCTTAGCTTAGCTTCCTCAGACATGCATAAAAGGCATCAAGATTTTAGCCACTGGTAAAAGGATGAATAAAGTTGTTGGGTAATCTGTGCACTTAAAACAAATATTTTGCTGTAAACCAACATTCTTTCTTATAAACAGGTTTTATTTCAAAAGATTTTGTGAAAAAATATATCCATCTTAGGTACAATCTGTGCCAGAGATGTGTCTTTTGTGAATTTAAAAGCGGATACTTTTTCTAATTGATTTATTGTCATGAAGCCACTCCTAGAAAGTAACTGTTGCTCATTTGATGGATTAATCCAATCAGTAAAGCACATGAAAAAGATTTAATTGCCTGTGACTAATGCTAGGTACTATAACTGTAATGACACCCAACCAATCTTGAAATGCAACATTTATTTTAATGGCTTTGTTACCTGGACAAGGAAAAGTGCAGGTTTCCTCAAGTATTATCTTCTTATCACCGTCTATAACAGGCTCTATTTCTCCACAGAATTCCTCGTCTACTACTTTGCCAACATCTTCAATGGATCCATCATAAACCACACAGGAAATGTTCCTCACTCGTGTTCCCTCTCCACATTGAGCATCCTAACAGAAGGAGAACATATATTGATTGATACTGGACAGAAGAAAGTGCCAAAAGACTAGATCTGAGTTACATGTCACTGTCTTCTATTATTTTTGCTTAGCTACTTATTCATCCCA
>VZRZ01004797.1:294817-330763 GCA_013398175.1 Climacteris rufus | reverse complement strand
AAAAAAAAAAAAGAAGACATGGTTCATTACTTCTGAAACAAACAAATAAAAAACTCAACCCAAAATTTTTAGTCACTGCTACTTGTTTCTTACAGTACGGAGCTAATTATGCCTTTGAATTGTAACCAGTATGCAATATATCAGTGAAGATCTCTTCTAGTACGTGAATATATTTCTGCTGAAATTCTTTTACAATAGAAGGATCTAAAATACTAGCCAAGATGCTGCTCAGGTACCAAAGTTTATACTTTGAATATCTGTAGGATACTGTTTTACCTGTTGACAAATATGAACCCTAAGTAAAAAAAAACCCTTTAGTTTTTGCATAAAAGAGGTGTAAGGAAATTGTTTACAGTGTTGTGAAGGAGGTATCTGGGCATATCACAAAGATGTCTGGATACATTAGCTCCATAACTTCAAAGTCCCATATGGTTTTTACCTCTACTCTGCATGCAGACCATTGACCATATTGCCATCGATAACAAGGTTTTACTGGACAGGGTTTGAATTGCTCCATCTGGGAAGGACAAGGCCTCCCATCACCCTGAAATGGCTGATTTATGGTCCTTTTTCTGATCATTTTTCCTGTAACAAGAAACAGCAATATAACTAACAATGAAGCGGTTGGACTGATTTATTCTTTAAGATGGTTCTATTTTGTTGAAAAGTGTTGTATTTGAATAAAGTAATTTTTTCCAGATTGGATAAATTGGATTGCAAAGCAGATCTGTTGGCTCTTGTATGTTATGTGGATTCATATTTTCCAAGTCAGACACTTTTTACAGTGTGAACAAATGACAGAATTATAAAGTGCAGGAGGATGTCTGATTAGGATTGCTCCTTGTATCAGCAAACAAAGGCAGTAATTTCCTAGTTCAGCCTGAGGAAAGATATTCTTTATGAATGTGACAATTTGTTTGTGGCATTTCAGTGGAGATTCCTGCTCCTCATCTGGCATTTGCTGCTAGAAGAGGCCAGCATGTTCTATTCTCCCTTGAGTTAACACAGAAACATGTGTCCCATAATTGTCTGATTCCAGCAAACAAGGATTTGCAATTTTCTGTCACTGTCTGTCTGGATAACATTGCATGCAGGTTTTGCAGGAGATGGAGGATTCTCCACTCAGGCCCAAAGAAAATTAAAATACAATAGACTTATCCAATGTCAACTATCTCTTCAACCATGTGTAGTATGCTACCCAGCTTCACTGAGATACAGGTTCTATTTTAAACACTTATATAAACTGAAAAAGGAAGATATCTTTATCCTTTTAACAACTCTTTCTTCTTGCATCTTGTGGTGGACATTAGACCTTTATGCTTCATTACAGAGAGGTCATGTGACGTAACATAAAATTTCCTTCTGTGTCAGAAGTAGTGGTCAAATGGCTGCTCTGGAGTTGTCACCTCACAAAGGTTTCCACAAAATCAACACAGCTGTGGTATTTTAATCTAAATATAGACAAATATAAGAGCCAAGTCTGAAAAAATATGTATGTATTTAAATATATATACTGAGGCTTATAATAAACGAAGGCTTTACACAGATTTACCTATATAACACCTGATGTTAGCTGGCTAAAAGAATAAATCTTTAATTCCACATTTCAATCTCATGCATTTGGAATTGAATACTCTAATGATAATGACATGAATCTTTTGCTGAGAGCAAGCTACACAAGCCACCATGCCAAAGCAGAACTATATCAATCTCCCAGACAGCTGTGTTCACTGCAGACAGCTAGAAAGATGTTTGCCAAGCAGAGCCTCATCATTCTTGAATTCACAGCCACTCCAACTGGGATGTCACAGAAGAAAAAAAGATTGTCTTGAAAAGTACTCAAGAAAAAACTCCAAAGAACAACAAAGAGCAGACTTTTTACACACAAAATTCTTCCTCAACTATATGGATATTTGCATGGGTGCACAAAAGCTGTTAAGATTTGCGGTCATTGGATTTATTACATGGTTATTACCTATTGAAAAAGACCAGTTAGTTCCAACTTGTTTTTGTAACAATTTTAGGTGTTCTAAATTTGCCAATAATAATGAAACATAAGAGAAAATCCCTCCCTCCTCTTCCTCTCCCCACCAGCTAAAAAATAAATATTCAAATTAATGCTTACTTTTGTCTCAATATATCATTCATCATATCTCTTTTTTTTCCCAGAGTCAGAAACTATTTGTATTTGAACCAAATTCTTATTATTTTCAGTGAGCACAGTCTCACTCAAGCATATTATTTCCATGAATAAGTCTGATTTAGATCCCTGTCACTCTCCCTACCTAGCTACATTTTATAGTTCTGCAAAGAGAGGTATTATTACTTTTATTAAATAAAAGAAAAAAAAGAACTTTCAAAATATGCCAAAGTTATGTACTGACCTGTAAGGCCACACGTTTGAGAGCACTCAGACCAAGTGGACCAGTCAGAGAGCTGACAGTTCACAGGACATTCCACCACACAGGACATATTCATTTGCCATGTCTTTTCCAAACCAAGCTGAAAGAAAATGTTAAATGGTCAGCACATAACTCCAGGCCTGTATCATCAGTGCAAGGTAAAAAATAAAGTAATTAGGACATTCAAAATTCTCACTTCAAGACAGTCCTAATGCCTATGCTGATGTTTATATACATGCTGAAATCCTATTTTCATCAATCATTTTCTAAACTATAGCCTAAAAATTGAAGGCTTCTGCTTTACAGTATTACTTTTTGCAAGAAGTAAAGGCCAAAACAATTTATGAAGCATTTTGAAAGAGGAATATAAAAATACTGAAAAGCCAGTAATAAGTAAAGTGATACTAGAAGCCAAGTTCAAAACTAGCAAAAGGAGGAGGATGAACATGTATTGGATAGTCAGAAGATGTTGCAGAAGCCAAAAGTTTACAGAAGCTCAAGAGAGATTGAACAAGTAAATGGAAGAGAAATCTGAAGGTTTAAGCACACAGAAACCCCACCAGCCAAATGCACTGCAAGAGTTGAAAACAGGTGGAGGCTGTGAAAGGAGTAGGTGGTAACTCATGTGTGTCTGTTCTTCTTACGTTTCCTTAGGCATTTGTTTATGCCTCTCTTGTTTTCCTCCAAATGTGCTGTATAAATGCGTGATTGTTCTATTCTATTCTATTCTATTCTATTCTATTCTATTCTATTCTATTCTATTCTATTCTATTCTATTCTATTCTATTCTGTTCTGTTCTGTTCTGTTCTGTTCTGTTCTATTCTATTCTATTCTATTCTATTCTGTTCTATATACTGTGCTATCTATGCAAAAATATTGACATGACACTAACAAAGATTTGTTCTAAAAAAATACAGCTTTGTATATTTTTCTGAAAAACTTTGCAAAAACCATCTAAAAATCCTCTAACATCCATAAAGTAAAAGCTCCAGGTGTTGGAGGAGTATGAGAGAAGGGGACAGAAAGAAGTTTTCCCCAAAAATGTCTTGATCATCACTGAAGTCTTTTAGAATCCTACACTATTTCTGAATATCTTTAATAATGAAAAAATCCTTACATACTTGAAAAAAAGGCAAACTAGACATTTAAAAACCTATTAATTTTAATGACTGGAAAGGTTAATGATATAAAACTAGCAGTTAAGAGTTTAAAAAGGGAATAAACCCACTATTTCCCACTAAACACAAGCATAGAACAATAATTAGGCACAAAATTAACATGTTCTCCATAAATAAACTACCAAAGTACTGAAAATGTCTCCTCCTGATAGACTCACCAAGTTTTAAATCTGCATTTGCAGTACCATTTATTGAGACAAATGAGGTTTCAGACCTCTGTTCTCTTTTATACATCAAAGAATGAGTTCTTTTTTCTCAGTGGTTCAGTATAGCCTTCATTATACAGCTATCACACAGACAACACCTGAAACCTTTGGATAATCTGGAATTGGGAGGATTAGGAAGCTAGAGAACCCTCTTTGAAGTCTGTATTTGGGTCAAATCTTCTCAACAAGGGCTTTAAAGTCTGCTGAATTGATTCCTGCCAATTATAGAAACATGACTGCTCTCTTTCATGACTGGTCTGCTCAGCTGGACTTTGGCAGCTCAAGAGGGAAAAGCCCAAGAGAGATATTAACAGTGAAGAGGAGAAAGCTGAAGGCCAGATTACCCACAGTGACCTTCTATTTGTATGTCTTAGATACTGAAGTGCTGCTTAAATAGATCTGGGGAACAACGGACATGCTGCAATTTGACAGTAATCACATATTCTTTTCTTGTCCCTCTCCTTCCTTCAACTGATGAGCCACAGTTCAACTTGAAGAGCTTAGAAAATATTTGGAAAAGTGTTCAGCAGCTCCCTTACCCTAAAGCTTCTGTTCTGGATGAGTTGTGGTTTCTGACTTGACGAATGGCGAGTACTGAAACCTACCTACCTACCTACCCCTGTGCCCATGGTCACACATGCCAGGGGCAGCAGGCTGCCACACCAGTGTGCTCTTTATGTCCCGTGATCCACAAAAAGTATCTGTATTTGTTTATAGGAATGTTTGGCACTGAAGATGAAACCCTGTTATTGGAGGTCAGTGATGTTATCTGACAAGCAGACTATTCACCAATAAAACAGATAAGTTTGCTTTCTAATGCAGAAACAACTTCTGGTTTCTAGGCTTCTCTCATCTTTAATTAAAGGCAAATGAATGAAAATAAGTCTATAACTAAGAATATGACCAGAACCAGTTTGCTTTAGGTGATTTGATTTTCAAATATTCAAAGAAAGAAAGAAAAGTCAAGTTCTTAAGATGTGTTAATTTTGTAGTTAGAAACCAAGTAATCCAGTATTACTGTGCCTTGAAAATTTGAAGATAACTACATTAACATAACCAGGACTCGGAAATAAGCTCTATAAATTGATTTATCTTGGCAGTAATCAGGATGACTGGCTACCTTGTTTATCTGATTGACTCAAACAAACACAAGATCATATGGATGCATAAGGAAACCAGAACATAGGGGTTCAGATGCAATGTTAGTATTTAACTACGCTGATGCTCATACCTGGAGAAGGTGGTAGACAAAATTCAGCATGAACAGGCTTTTTTATATATGGCTTTTATTAGTTTCTTGAACCATATATAATTTAGAAACTCAGACATTGCAATAATTTGTTTTAATTTCTTATGGATCACTGTAGGTTTTTCTATTATTATCACTCTTCATTGTATATAATAATAATAAATATAATTCAGTAAATGTACCTACACACAAATTAAGCAAAGCTTTATTCATACAGCTGGTTTTATGATAGCCCAGAGAAAATTCATTTGCTGAGTCATTACAAAATTATTTCATATTTCTCCTATTCATCAACTTTTCCAACCACAAGCACCTTATTTTGAACTTCACTTAATCTTTCTGCACTGCCCTTACAATGCAAAAACACAGCAGAAACCCCCACCCTGAAGGATCATTAGTAAGAAGTGTATAGTACGTATTCACATGTTGATAATTTCTTGAATACTCTCCTCTCATTACCTGGAAAGTCATAGAGTTGGCTTTCACATCTTTAGAGTGAAGGGTCTGTTAAGATCTGAACAGCTTGGCTTTCCTGTTAATCAGGTTAACAGGTTTTACTCCTCAGTTATTGGATCAGCCTTTGACCTTGTTGTACCACTGCTTACACATCCGTAATTTAACAAATAGTCTTAACAGTGTGACTAGGGAGCTGATCAGAGCTTTCTATAAAAAGATGTATCTCTATATGGTCTAGCAAATCAAAAAAGGCAAATAAGAATGTATCACAGTTATAAATCCAGGACACCCTGCAATGATGTCTGTTGGCCAGTCATTTACAGCAAGTAGCTTTTGAGATATTATTTTCTTCTCCTAATTATTTCTCTGAGTAATAAACTTGCATTTCTTAAACACAGGGAAGATTTTCAGAAACACAGTTTTCTGAAATGAGATTTCAGTGTAAAATGTAATCAGTTCTAAATGTTGTTTTAAATTTTGGTTAGCAACAGGATTCATTTCTTGGTTTTATGGTAGAAAAAATATATTTTCCCGTAAAATCAAATAAATAGTATTTTTTTCTACTGAAATATTTATATGGATGGATAGTTTACATCATGTCTTGGTATTAATTAATCAATATTGCAGTCTCTTAGAAATGACAGACAATTTTTTCTTTCTTTTAACACATTAAAACATTAACAGAATGCACTAGTGTATTGCCTTATTAACTTCAGAGCAACTTGTTGGTAGGTAGTCAGATCCTAAGTTTTTCTTGAGACATAATTTTTGTGGGTGCTTCATCCCTGGAAGTGTTCAAGGCCAAGTTGGATGGGGCTTTGAGCAACCTGTTGTAGTGAAATGTGACCCTACCCACAGAAGGGGGTTTGATCTTTAAGGCAATGATCTTTAAGGTCCCTTCCAACCCGAACCATTTTATGATTCTATTAAATTACTAGATTTGATTATAAACCCAAGAACTGTGTGTGAAGGAAGAACACAGTACAAAAGTAAGGCTCAAGTTTCAGCTGCAACTTTCTGCCTCTGTTAAGAACTTATAGACTCAGGAATCCAGGATGTCAGAGGAGATTGGAGAACTTCAAGTAGGTCAGATACACTATTACAAAACTGTAATCCAAAGGAAATGATGAATTTCCTGACTCCCTCAACTTCTGATGAGACTCTTTTCTGTGGGCATATCCTGAAGAGCAGCTAGCAGCCAAAAGAGTCCCACAGAAAAGCTGTTGATTCCAAAGCTGTTGTGGAGGCCATACCCCTTTGTTCCCCATTGCAAGTGATTTTATTTCTGATGCCATGGTGGTAGGGGAATTGCAACTGGAACAAGTGCAGTTACTTTCCATCAGAAATGCATGTAGGATTACCCTTAATGTAGTACTTGTGTTTTATTTCACAATACTACCTCCATGCAATTGAAAACATTAAGACCAACACACAAAACATCAGGAAACCAATGGTGTCAAATTGGAGGTTAGTTTGAACATTTGCAAAATGGCTCTTCCAAAGCTTAAGGGCTCCTGTCTGCTAATTAGTTCTCCATATGTGCTCCTATTTAATATTACATTCATGTTGCACATTTTTTCACCTTATCTTGGGTGTCTTTTACATCACACAGCTGGATACAAGAAGTTAACATTCAGCCCAGCTGCAGAGCATCACATGAAAAATATTTTCCAACACATTGAGTAAATGATTGATACTGGCAGATGTCCAAGACTCCATGCAGAAATTATATCAAATCAGAATTATGATCAGTGTTCTGATTAAGATTTATTACCTTTACTCGACTTTATTAATTATTGTTTCTAAGTCATTTCCTTCAGGACATAATAATTAGCATATGTTCATGGAGGCACTTAGAAGTAACCAAAGGAAATAGTATAAAAATCAGTTGATGTCTCAGTTCATTTCAGAGGTGCTTAACAATCCATGAATAGTGTTGCAAAACATCTGGTTGTGATGCTGTACAGCTCAGTAAGCTCAGTATTAATTAACATCATTAGAAGGGAGCCTTCTCACAGGTACCCACTCACCTCTTCACAGTATTTCAGGTCAACCGATTTGCCATCACTGCGAACACAATCCAGCATCCGCGTTTTGATACCACTGCCACAGACAGCCTTCTCGCTGAGCTGACATGTGCTCCAGTCTGCAAAAGAGGAATTCATTAGAGCTGCAGACTTTCAGATAGAATTCATAACGATCCAGTCTCCCACCTAATTCTGATAGCCTCAAATAACCCTCACAAGCAACTTTTACATATGCAAAGGCTCATGGAGACCAGTTGCTACACATTTTTGGAAACAGTGACTTTTACTGCAAATAGTCAATGCCCTGGTACATTCCTGAAAAGTTCATATTTGGTTTTGTCTGTATGGATTTTGAGTAAAGCACAAAATGTTGTGAGAAATATTTTCCTGGAGTTACAGTATGCCCATTTCACCTGCTAAGCCTCCATTTAATATTTTATCCGGATCTAATAGCCTGAACCAGTTTTCAGTACAAGTTGCACAGCTGCCTCCAGGTAGGAAAAGCAAGCAGAAAAATCCATCCTGTAAGGTGAATGGAAGTGAGCTGTAAGATGTAGTCCCAAGCTGTCATTAGAGTATAACACCACAAATACCTGTCACATTGTAGTCATAGTGGTAACAGTTCTTGTTCAAAGTGCAGGCTTCTGTCTCAGTGGCAGAAGGACAAGGTTTACCATCATCTGGTTGTCTCAGGGATTCAGCTGACCTTTCACGGACACTGCTTCCATTGCATGGCTTGAAAGGGAGATTGGAAACAGCTTTGGTGTTTTGGTACCCTGATACCTCTTTATGCAGATTACAACCTTTCAAATAATCCCTTCACAAAACACAAGTGTAAAATAACAGGTTCATGCTGCCGTATAAGAGAAATCCTTTCCCTGTTATTTCAGGAAGAATTTAGTCTTCTCTTTCAACTTGGTACCACCCAAAAAGATATATTCTTTAACTTGGTAACACCTCTCTATTTTCCTAATAGTGCATAATTCAGTACTAGTGCTTTGGAACTACTTCACTCAAACAGGATGTTGAGATGCTCACTTTCCAAATGCCATAATGTATTGCACTAAAGCCTCAATGCTCAGAGGTCCTGAAAAACGTTTTTTTTTGCTGTTTTGGGGTTTTTTTTTGAGCTTTCTTTTTGAAATTGCTGTCAGAAAGGAAGGGGAGAAGAGAACCAAAATTACCTTTGTATGCTCAGTCTAGATCTACAGACTTCACTTTTACCGGGATAGTGACATTTTTAGTTCAGTGACTGTGCTGCTATGAAAAGGATCAGAGCTAGGCTCAAAGACAGACTCATAAGCCACTGCCAAAGCTATTCCACCACACAGAAAGCATCCCGTATTGGGAAGGGTGGCCACTGGGGACATTACAGTCTGTGCTTTGGAAAAATTTACCTTAATGGAAAATAATGGCACACTTTTTTTTTTTTCAGTCAACAATAAACAACACTAAAGATGACGCTATACATAGATATTTACAGGTGTAATCAGTTCAGCATCTTTGCACAATACATCATATATGCTCTTTTAAAGTATCCTCCCAAAACTATAAATGTGACACTTCAGTATACTCCTTACCAGGGAACACTGAGACCATGATCCCCATTCAGACATAACACAGTCCTCGGGACATGGCAGTGTGCATTTTCTAGCACCAAGTGGCATCTCTTCAGGATCACACAGATAGTCCTCTACAGTGTCAGAAGGACCATCCACAGTGTTTAGCATGCACCTGGAAAAGAGAACTGCACATAAACTGCATTTGCCATGGATTTTGTATGGTATGTCTTCTACAAGTGCTCTGAAACATTTTAACATTTTGTCAGTGCATAAATGAACAAAGTATATTGATCTATGGATATCCAAGAAAAGATGGAGAGCCAAAAATAATCCTTGTTTTTACAGATGACAGTCACATAGTGACATGCACATAATTTAGACAGTCCCTATTGGTGATTTGCTGAGAGGTCCTGGGCAGGTGATTTGCTTGACATTAGCTTACCTCTAAACCAGAATAATGCAAATCCTCTATACTATAGATATATTTTGCACATACTTCAGATGATAACTTTAAATTCAGAACTATTAAAACTTTAAAAAATATATTCTTAGTGTTAATAGTTAATTTAAACAGATGCCTTTTAATTACCAATAGACTAAATTAGGAATCAAGATATATAACCATAATCAGTTGACAGAGTCACATTGTACTCACTGAACCTATTCTGATTTATATCAGCCAGAGTCCAGGTCTGGACTCAACACTGTACATTACATAGAATTACACCAAAGTAATACAGCCATAACTGAAAGTGAAGGTTCTTTAAAGTGAGGGAGGACCAATATTGTTTTACCTGACTTTCCTTGTTTGAACACCTTCTCCACAATTCTCTTTTAAGTCCACGTTGGTCACCTTGCAGACACTCCAGGGCTCAGTAACCCATATGTACTGGCTGCAGTCACTGTGGCAGGGGACTACCTCATACACCTGGAATACACATTCAGTGTCAGTTTTAGTGCGCACAAGGAAGATAAATATGCAAAACTGATCATACAAAATAAGTTAATGCTCTTTTTGGTAAGAATAACAAATATAAACTTGCTGATTTAGATGCCATAGTAATAATACAGATTAGGTACTTGATAGAAAACTACTGAAATAACAGAGAGACAGAAGCTATCTAACGAAGGATTCTCTGCCACCAAGCCCATGTTGTCCCATTTCCACCAAAACCATCAACACAACTAACATAAAGTCTATAACTAGGATAGCTCATAGGTATAACTCTCAGAGAAAAGTTGTTAAACCTCTGCTAGTACCTTACCTCTATCCTTCACATCTCTTCTCCATTATTCCATCCCACTATTATTATATTATTATCACAGATTTTAGTTGTGGAGTTTTTGTATTTCTAAGGAGAGGTGACCTCAAGAGAAATTAAACCAATTTATATTGATTGATTTTATTTATTCATTGTGTATGCTTAAAATATTTGTGTACCAGCATTAGCATTATGTTTACAGTGGAATACAAATTTAAAATGGCATCTCATATAGCAATTTCTACAGTGTTCCATGTACTGACACCAACATACATTACAAAAAAAAGGGACAGACAACATAGACATTGGACACAATCAAGAAGAACACATTAAGGTTATATCTCTATTTTAGAAACACTTACCTGAGCCTGAGGAAAGTATTTTCATGAACCCAAAAAAACAAAACAAACAAACAAAAAAAAAACAAAACAAACAAAAAAAACCCAAACCAACAAAACAAAAACAAAACATAACAAAACAAAACAAAAAAAAAAAGAGAAAAAGATAATTATTAGGGTGAAGCATAGATATTTAAATGGTACCAATTTATCTTTTATTACAAACAGTATTCTGTTACTTCTGCAAAGCAAAAGGCATCCATTTTTTCCTCTTGGATGTCCCTTGCTGTCATAAGATATTTTACAAGAAATTTACCCTTGGAAGAAAATAAAAGTTTATAAATCCCAACTGCTGGGAAGAAACTATGTATTACCTAGTCTCTCAGTCCTGAACATGATAGAACTCTTTTCCCTTTTTGCTTATAATGGCCATCAAACCTTCACACAGTAGGGAATCCAGTTTCCCTAAGATGAGAGAAAATTCTCAGTGTTTTTGGAGGACACTGGTTTTCTCTATTAAAGGAAATTCTTCTGACAGCATTAAGTGCAATAGATTCAAAGGAATTAATGAAACTGGCAGTTCTCATCTTTCCAAAGTTCCTAAATCCTTCAGGCAGTATCTTAATTACGCATAAATAACTTAAAGCCGATTGCCTCAAAATTATCTTATACCACCTAACTTTACATATCATTGTAGGTATCAAGTCAGCACAACTAAAATGGCTGGATAATCTAAGACATTGACTTAAACAAGTCCTTGATTTCTTTTCAGCAACACTGCTTGCATAGAAAAAGAGGGCTGGTGATTTGACAGTTAACCTGGAACAAAATACCACCAATCACAGAATGTATAATGCCTTGAATACTAAATGTGTAGAGTCTGATATGTCATACCGCTATGCAGCTGATCAGCCCATGCACAAGACCGCCAGCATAGCCAGCATAATTTGGCCTTCTTTGAACTACATAAACAATAAAAGGCATAAAAGTGGGTGGAGAAAATTCATGTTAAGGAAGGTACTGCACTCTGTCAAAAATTTGTACATTAGAATTCTTCTCCAGAATTTTCAAAATGAGAATAGGGAAGCTTTAAGTCAGAGAAATGTCTATATGTCTAGCCCTGGTTAGCACAAGACGAAATACACAAACTCCACATTCTCAACAGCTTTTGCAGTGACATAAAATTTGCATATCTTGCCAGAAAGCCAGAGGAGAACTATATATTGCATTGCACATGTTAATGGTGTTCTTCTGACCCTACTGGCATTTTGTAGCTATGACTACATGCCACAGCAGTGGTATAAGGATTGCATACCCACCTGCTCCTGATATGGGGGCAAATAATGCCTGGAATCAATGAAGAGAAGGATGTTCTTAATTTCTCTAACAGTCTCAGATTAGTCTCTTTGAAATCATCTGATGGCCATTGACATGATTTTATAACAAACCTGACTCTATTATTGCTGTAATTATGATGTATTTTAGTCTAAAGAAGTGAGTACTGAGCAACCTTAATTTAGTTGGAATGTGGTTTGGGAGCCACCCTGTCTCGCACAGCCCAGGAGGAAAGACATTCAGTGACACATGTAGCTTTCATTGTGCTCAGTCCTCCTCCAAATTACATGCACACATGTCAGTCCTGAGAGACATTGAACAACTTCTTAACAAGGTCTTAAGCATTTTATTTCAATATTTCTCTAGCCTTGCTATTAGAAAGTTTTCCCAAGGCTTAACCCAAGTCTGCTTGCAGGATTGTAGGTCCACTGCTTTTTATCCTATCCATGATGGCCATGGAAAAGGGATTATTTCCTCCTTCTTTGCAACAGCCTTTTACATACGTACTAGCGGACTGCCAGCATTCTCCACGCATCTCCTTTTCCCTGGGCTAGACAACATGCTGTACTCTTTCCTGAAGCTCATAATTCCTAGATGTCATCTTACAGCATAGCCCCTCTGTAAATCAGTCCACATACTTGTGGGCACCCAAGATCCAGTCTTACCACTATGGTTCCTATGTATTAAATAAGCATGTTACATATACAAGTAATAAATATGTAACTAAAACACATTATATTTAATATTGAAATAAATACTCTGAAAAGTCAGTACTTTTCCAGCTGAATGGTGGATCACATTTAGTTTAAATAACTAATTCAGAATTTGAATATCTGTGTATTTCTCTGCATGTTTCTGAATTGATAGTGAATGTACTTAAAAATGAAAAATATTCTTCAACATCCTTGTATTATCTGTGGAGCTTCCTTCCCATTAAAGTACTATATTTCCATTTTATTGTTATCATAATTATACTTTGAATCATCTATTATTATGTGGCAAGTACCATGTAACCACAAATCAAATGAGTCAAAGTACCGGCAGAGGGCAATAGTGTTGCACAAAAGTGGTGAACAGACCTTCAGCAAAATCACCTTTGATGCAGAAAAATACAAGCCTATTATGGACTACATGAATATTAAAGAAGGAAAAATACTTTTGCATAGAATGTAATTTGCTTCCATTGAAACATGTTCCTCCTAATTTAAAGCATATTTACATGCTGACCCAAATCCAGCAACCCTCATTCTAGTTTGTGTTTTGTTAAAGTAGATCACAAACTTGGTTTATTAGCAGCAGTTTAACACTTATGATTCTCTAAATTAGAGATAATTACATCCCCTAAAGTAGAAAATTAGACCAACAATCCATTTCACTTGGTGCTAGCAAAATGTCAGTAGGATAATATTAAATACATGCATTTTTATTCAAATGTAAATTAAGAGCACATTTTTTCTAAACCTTTGAATATTTACAGAAAAGACCATGTGGCTGTTTAATATGCCTCTGCAGACTAAATTAAATTCAAAATTAATGTGAATATAAATCAACTTTGAAGAACATAAGTTAATTGACAAGGAATGCTTTTCCTTTCTAAAACTCTCCAAGGAAAGAATCTTCAGATGTTTAATTTGGACTAGTGCTAAACTTGATCTCAAAGACCAAGTGCTTATTGGTGGTCCAAGCACTCCCAATGTGCTCTTGGATCACATTTTCTGGCTTAGTTTCACTTGAAGAGGATCCAGACTGTGCTCCATACTGTAATATCAAGTGCAGTTAGTGGGACAACTGGGAGACTGACTTCAGAAGTGCATTTGTGACTGGAACTGCAGTGCCAGGACAAGTGTACCCATGAAGGTCAATCTCCAGCTTGACTAGAACCCACTAAGGGACTGGGATGATAGCGTGACTATTTGAGAGTTTTAATTTGTTTTCTGATCTAAGATGATCAGGGACTGACACTAAAAATCTTTCCAGTTTGAGCAACTGTAATGAGACATTTTACCCACTGTCACAGAATCATAAAATGACTTGGGTTAGAAGGTGACCTTAAAGACCACCTAGTTTCAACCTCCTTGCCATGGGCAGGGACAACCTTCCACTGGAGCAGTTTGCTCAGAGACCCATTCAACCTAGCTTTGAACACTTCCAGGGATAGGGCATTTACAACTTCTCTGCACAACCTGTTTCAGTGCCTCACCATCCTCAGCGTAAAGAATTTCTTGCTAATATCTAATATAAATCTTCTCTCTTTCAGTTTGAAGCCATTGACCTTTGTCCTGTCACTATATGCCCTTGTACAAAATTTCTCTCCATCTTTCTTGGAGGATCCCTATAAGTAAGACATCTTCAGAAACACAGTCTACAAAATCTGCATGTAAGGATGTTTTATTGTGTCCAAAACGGAGTTCAGAAAATATGCTTCTACCTCCATCTGTCCCTTATGTTATACCATTTTCCCACATCAACAAAAATTACAGATAAAAGAGTTATCTGAGGTATGGAAAAAGCTACATCAATAATGTAAATAAAATCAAATTACCTGATTGACATGATCTAGCTTTGGACAGGGTCTTCCACCATTGTAGGGTTTCTCACGAAGCCATTTAGACCGAACCTTTACCCCACTCCCACAGGATTTACTACAGCGAGACCAGTTGGACCACTCACTGAGCTTGCAGTCTGAGGGACATGGAATAATACAGGCTTCCTCAATATACCCTGCATGAATGGAAAAGAAAGTGAAATCTCTTCAGCATGTCACTTTGCCACTTCTCCCTGAAGCCCTCGTCTACTTCATTTAGATTCTCCAAAGTTTGACTTGACAGGATGGTGCAAATAGAGAGATTTCTTCATCATTAGGGCTAAATTAAATTCTGCAGAAAATTGACACATATAGCTGGAGACTGTGTTAGAGTAGCAGCTGAGCATCCTCACTGCTCATCATCCTATCTGATTAGGATTCATGCTTTCCAGATTTCAGCACTCAAACTTTCTGACAGCTACAGTGTAATTGACACTAACCATCTCTTGGTGGCATCATTCTTACTTTGTATAAACAATTAGTACTTTTTTAAGGACAAAAAGGTTTAATCAAAGGCTACTCCACAGATATATCAAGTAATTCAATTGCAGTTATACATCAAAAATCCAACTGAGAAGAAATGTTTCTCACCAGCCTGGAGCAAGGAAACTTCACACCTTGTGACCTTTCTAAGGCTAGAAAGAGAGAGTAGCCTGCCACATTAATGATCTGACGATTAACAACCATCTGCCCCCAGTAGCACACTGAATAATTATACTGAATGGAAAAGCAGATGTTTGGTTTGGATAAGTTATCGGTCCAGAGAGGTTGGAAGGGGGTATGACATGGTCTGCAGGGAGTAACATGAAGCCTCAATTCAGTGAATAAGCGAAAATGTCTTTCTTTCAAAGGCAACATATGCCATAGCTCTACAATATGTGTAATTTATTCAATGCTTAAGACAGAAGCTATAATGCGTCAATTACAAAGCTGGCTTTTACTGCATTTTTACTAAAACTGTATCCTGAACTCTCATCTCCCCTTTCCTGTGTCAGATCTGCAAAGTATTTACCATTCGCAAATGTTCACTTTAAAGACTAAAAAAACCTCAGTGCATACAAAAGTGTATTAAAACATTTAATGGAAACAGTTGCAAAATTAGTACATGCTTTGAGATCATTCTCAAAAGATTGGCAAAGTTTGCTAGGCTTCAAATGTTTCAATTGTTTCTCCAATATATTGAATTTTTTAATTCAAAGGAGATCACTCTCTTTTCATCAGAGCTGAAGTGTTTTTAACCTATGCTTCTAAGTCAAGCTGTTCTGTCTCTTCTAAAAGCAACCAATAGCAACCAATCACAAGGTTTGTAAAGAATCAAAACATTTAGAAGATTTTAATTTTATATACCTATTTCCAGTTGCTTCCATTAATTTCGTTTACATATAAAGAAAATAAGGGTTTTTTAAAAACATACAGTAGCATTCAGAGTATTTTATGGTCAAATGCAGGCGATTCTTTTATGCTGTATGGTTTTACTCTGTTTAGATATAAATAAATATACAGAGCACATCCTGGACTTGAGCACTGTGAAACTACTGGTCACCAAATGCATCTTTCTTAAAATGCCTAGAATGTTATTAGATTGAATTACAAGCATATTTATTAAATATCTGTTGCCCTTTGATTGTTCAGTTCAGTGATATTATATGAAAGGTACATTGTGTTAGACAAAATACATTTTTGAAGATCACATCCCTGCATATCAGAGATGGTGACACAAGATTGCCCTGCAGTAGTAGATGCAAAATTGATTACATCTCCCCTTACCTGACATCTCTGAGTCTTAGAAGTTCGATGCACCCTATCTCAGCGTTCCATCCTACACTGAAATTTGATTGCATAAATATCAAATTCTGAATCTTCACCAGAAATGAGCTTTCAACAAGCCCTCTCAGGAAGCTACTGAATGAAAATGGAAAACACCCAAAGCAAGTTAAAAGAAACAGTTCTATCTAAACAATAAGTGTTTCGTGATATTTATTGTCTGATAGAACTAAGTGAAGATTTTATTGCTCTATGAAATTTCTTGAGATTCTGAAATGCTGCTTTTATGTTCAACATAACCTCTAAATGTTTTTTGCTGGAGAAACCTTTCTACTATAACAGTTATGCCATTTACCATTTGTTAAATCTCTTTCTTTGCTAATTAAGGTCTGAAAGAAACAAATTCAAGTTGTTTTAAATATACTGCACATCCTTAAGTAGGTTCCTTTAATTGGTACAGGCTGCTTCAGGAAGACTTTATTTTAAGGACTTCCACAGACCTCTGAATTTGTCTTAATAACTCTCAATGGGATCTCTCCAATCTTTGCCATGATCTTTTCCAGGATACCATGGTATTTTGGGACCTTGATAACACTTCACCCCCTACAAAAAGGAGCCTGTGTGGAACATATTAAACTAAAATCATTGACCAATTAGAAACTATTTTATTTCCCTTCAGTTCATCCAAACAAGGGCAAAAAGTTTAACAACATATTTAGAATCTTGCAGAGAAAAGATATATCAAATACATTACACAACATACAAGTTCCAGGCAACAATTTAATTACACTGAGTATTTCAAGAGATTCTGTAAAATATCAAATGAAACCATATCACTAGATCACCCTTTATTCATTCTGTCTATGAAATGTCTACATTGAAGTCAGTCACTAAAACTGCCTTACCATAGAATGCAAAGGAACCAGAACAACATTGTATTACAGATATAGAGTCTTAGTAAAAGTTATAACATGGAAAACTGCAACCTTGCCCACATGTTAATGCATTTTGTAGAGGATGCAGTGGTCCAGCTGACACTCCCCACACACTTTATGATGAAAAAATACTGAACATCAATCTTATACTGCACCCTTAACCCTACAGACTTCATGGAATAGCTTCTGAACAACATACAGTTCTTTCCCATGCCATCTCCATTATATCTGGCCTATCATTCTCTCCTCTCTGTCTTTCCTCTTTTCTCAGAAAAGCATCAAGACCTAAACTCCACATATGAAAGCTAAACTTTTGAACAAGAAGAACGGAAGAGACATGTTAAGAGAACAAGAATGGAGTCAATCAGTGAAAGCATAAAAAAAGCTCTAACAAGGTAAGAAGGCTTGGACTTTTGGGAAATATGGAACATTTTTGTAGAGCAGAGAGAAAAAGTCTTATGATTTTGTAAGATATGAGACAAGCATTAAAAAACTCCTAACCACTCAGATACTAAGAACGCTGGATACCAAAAAAAAAGGTCAAAGACATGAACAGAGTTAAGGTATCCAGAAAGGAATTTCACAGCTTCTCCAAACAGAAGGAAAAAATAAATAAGTGAAGGACAAAGTTTAGATTAGATATTAGGAGAAAATTCTTTACCCAGAGGGTGGCTGGGCACTGAAACAGGCTCCCCCAGGAAGTGGTCACAACACAAGCCTGACAGAGTTCAAGAAGCATTTGGACAATGCTCTCAGGCACACGGCGTGACTCTTGGGGCTGTCCTGTGCAGGGCCAGGAGCCGGACTTCAGTGATCCTTGGGGGTCCCTTCCAACTCAGGATATTCTGTGATTCTGTGGAATTACTTTCCATGGCAAAGAGTCAGAAGTCAAAATAACAGAGGAAATGCAAGACAAAAGAGAGGTTGTGGGGGAATAGAGGAATGGGTAAGAAAAGACAGGGAGAGGGAAGAAGAAATAAATGGCTCAGAAAGTAGAGTCAAGAGAATTGCAAGGAGACACAGCATAGGGATAGAAAAAAAAGAAAGAGGAGAAAAGAAATAAACATCCTGCCAAAAGTAATATCTTGGTGAAGCACAAACAGAACAAAATGCTCTCAAGAGCTTACTTTGGTTTCCTCTGGCCAGAGAGTGAATTGAATTGAACAATGTTGCCACAAATCAAAATAGAGGACAAAGGGAAGAAATATAAACACTGTGCCCTCTGTTTTGCATTCCATACGTAATTTGTATGCAGAATGAAAATGACCTTGTTATATCCGTCATCAAAACGTTTTTGACATATTCATCCCTTGGCATGGTTTCCTCTCAGGGGCCTCACTATTTTGCTCAACAGACTATTTAGCATCTAGCTATGCTACTGGACTCTTTTAGAACTGAAGCAGAGGCAGACTTCAAATTACAGATATCACTTTAATCAAGAAAGGAGAGTGAGCTAAAAAAATAAATTACTTGGTTCAAATTATTTCTTCCACTCCACTTACTACCTATCAAATGGTACTTTTCAGAAAAAAAGCTTCTCTGGACTTGTCATCACCTCAGATGCCTTTCTTTGTATATGAAGTCAGCATATCTTTTAGGGTGATTAAGGATGATCTCTGTAAATTCATAGCAATCCTCCAAGAAAGCAGCTGTTCAGGAATTTTGAAAAGTCTATACTTTTTTTTTGTTGTTCTTGTTGTTGTTTTTGTTAAATTTCAAATGTTTGTATTTGTTCATACTGTAAAAGTTTCAGCAAGTGAGAAGACTGCATGTTGTTATATAGAAAAAATATGTTAAAAAATTGATATGCAGAAATCAGAAATACTACATTCAAATGGTGAACAGATTCTGCCATGAAATGGACATGAATAAGCCATTTTAAAATTTTCAGTATTGTTTTCAGTCTGATCAAATCATCCTTGAAAGGGTGTCACTTGTGTTAGACAAACCTCGTGTGTGTTAGTATAGAAGGTTATTACAGAAACAAGCCTCTAGTGTGTGGGTAAGTGTATGGTGGAATATCACCCAATTATATCACACAGACTGGTCCGTTAATATAATTGCACCAAAAATCATACCAGAGCTTTAAAGTTTAAAGAACAAGCAAGAAATCACCAAGGTAAAATACAATAGATGCAGAGAGAAGGAAAGAATTATGACAGTGAAATGGCTATGAAGAAGAACTGAGAAAGTGACGGAGGGACAGTGAAATAGAAGACCAACACTGTAAAGGCTGGAGATATGTTCTCTGGACATCAGCAGTTCATATTTGTCTGCTGTTTCCCATCCTGACTGCAGTCTTTCACTCCATGCTTCCTGCATCTCTTCCTTCTCCACATAACATCTGAGGGATGTTGGAGAGATGAGACATTGGTGTACTGTGGTACCAGGTACAGGACCTACATGGTCAAAAGAGGTGCTGGAAAGAGTTGCCTGTCTCTAAGGGCCTATGCCCTGGTTCCCAGGGCAGTAGTTTCTCAATTATTTCAGCTCCTATAAGGCTGTGAAATGGGCAATTGTCTATTATGAGTGAGAACAGGACTATTCTATCATTAAAGATTACTGAACCACAATTTAACAAATGGCTTCAAACCCCTACGAGTATGAACCAAACTCATTAGTAAAAGGGAAAAGTTTACTGTCCCATTGCTAATCTGGACTCCTAGAACAAAGTCATTAACAGATGTGATGGATAATTTATACGGGAGGACTTAACGAACTTCATGTTTTCTCTAATGACAAAGAAGGATAAACAGGTGGATGTAAGACTTTTCCCCCCAAACCGCACATGCAATGTGTAGGCACAGACTGACTAGTCCAGTTGAAGGGTGCAAACATGAACATCTTACAAATTGTTTACATGAACTCTTTTGTCCCTAGGACTGACAGTTATGCTCCTTATTTCATGACTAAATGTCATGCTGTGTTTCCAAGAAAAAACCTGCAGTGTCAAAATGGTTTATGTTCTTCTCATAGATTTTTTCAAGGAAATATAAAGTTCATGTATCTCATCTCCCAGGACAAAGAAATATATAAGTATTTGCATTTCATTTGTAACAGAAGAGATGTATTTCCAAAGACTATTCATATTTCTGCTGAGCCATGGAAAGATAGATTGAACACCATAAGATTTTTTTTTCTTTTTTTCAGGATTACCCTTCAAAGCCTCAAGACATGAGAGCAATTGTTCATGCTTAACTATCTCCTGCATCAGTAGTTCTGTCTCTGGTGAACTAACTACAGGTCTTTGGGTTGATGGACAACTGCTTCAAGACTGATGTTCTGTTGACAAGGTAGATGTTGTGGCACCAGAATGCATAGGCCTAAGGTGGGATTTCTGGTGCAGGGCAATAGGTAGCATATTCCTAGAGAACACATGACATAAATATATATATATATTTAAAAAGAAAATATTAGAAAATGTATAAGCTATGAAACAGCAAAGTATCCTAATAACAATTTGAGAACATTAGCTTACTACTGTGCTAAATTAGAATTTCCTATGGGAAATATGTTTACTTTTGAATAAACATTCAACAGAAAATCTGAATTAAATTTTAACGCTCTGATTTTTTTTTTCTGGATAAATTTGCATTGATTTAGGTTAGAATATTAAGAGTGAAAAAAACATTTTAAATATCCTAATAAAAGTGGATAAAGCAACCTCTAACAGGCATCTTGGACCCTATAGACTCTGTTATATCATACAAGATTCTATTTTATTGCACATATAAGCAATTAAATACAAAATTCCTTGATTCACATTGATACTCCTAGCAGCTGTTACAAAAGTGTTCTCGGATACGCAGATATTCCTCTCTAATCCTCCACATAAGCCTTGTAGCCACAGAGGGCTTTGTAGAGTCAGCACAAATCAATGCATCTCATTTAATTAATGCTAAAGGGGGACATAATCTCACACTAATAAGGCAGCAGACAAACTATCCTGACTGCTTGACTGCCTAAGGTCTTAACAGCAAATGGACATGAATTAAGAAGCGTAATACGACCTATATAAAAATGCTGCATCTGTCTGCTCTGCTACTTTGTTTGCCTTCAGTAGGTGCACACAAACACAACCACCTCTCAGCTTATGTGGGTGATGATCCATAATTGATATATGGTGGAGAAAAACTAAATATTGAAGAGCAAACAGTGTAGTTCACAAGCATGACAGTGGCTTGCTTTTGGTTTTTTGCCATGAAAATTCCAAGGTACAGTTTAAAGGGACAATGAAGAGAATGTCTCCCCATTTTTTTTTCACAAATACACTGAAGCAGGTTGCTGGCAGACACATGTCATTATCCACAGAGCTCTAGTACACTAGTTATGACAGGGATAAAGCTATGAAAAGCAACTGCTGCTTTTCTAATGGAAAAATATCTCATACTTGACTAACAAACAAAGTATATGTTTTTGTATTTCTCTGATGAAATTACCTATGTAGTATTGAAGAAAAGAAGTAAGCAAAGAAGGGGGCAATTTATGTGTCTTCCATTATGGGAAACAGATAAACAACAGCTCAGTTACACTTTTAGCTGATGTTACCACATCTGCTGACAACGGGCAGCTGTTACCTCCTGTCCACACTGTGCAGAACTGGAGTGGCTGATAAACACCAACAGCAGAATATTTCAAATGACTGCTGAATGGTGTAAACCCTTTCACCAATAAATTTATCTCACATTTGAAACAAAATATTTTGAATTAAGAAACAAAATATTTGGCATATATAACACCAACTGCTCCCCCCCCCTCCTCCAAGCCCCCCTGGTTAAAAAGAAAGGCAAAAAAACACCACCTTGTATCTCTGCAGCTGAAACTTAGGTCTACTTTCAGTTGTTTGTTTGGGATTATTATTTGAAGCACCTGTTAAGCTACAGAAAGCTAAGGACCCACTTCAGAAAGACTTCTAACCACTTCTTCCCCAGGGTTCTCACCTAGCAGTAACAACAGATTTATTTAACCATATTTTGTCTTTTTTTTGTTACAGTCACTCCTGTCTTTTTGAGAAACTTGTTTGTCCTTGGGACTTTATATCTGCACCCAAAATTTAAAAAATGTCACGAGAATCCTCTGATGAGTATGCTAATTTGGGGCTGTCCTTTTGTCACATCTCTCCTTTAGCTCCTTGAGAAACAGTCTGTTAGTTAACTTCTCTCAAATCTTCCAAACATGAGACATGTCAAGCAGTAAAAGGAGCCCTGAAGTATTTATTCTTCTGCTCCTGTTTACCTTTTCTCTTCTGAATAAATCAACTGAATTGTGATTATAAACACACAACATTTTGCAAAACAAACAGCTTATGAATTTTTTGGCACAGCAGAACAGCTCTGTCTTCTCATTCCTTCCACTCAAAACAACATGACTTGCAACACCGACCTGTTCGTGGCCTCATAAATTTACATGGAAATATTTACATAAAACTTTTGAGTGTCTCACAATTTGAGTTTCTTGTGGCTTTTGAATATATCACATAACATATTCTATGATATATTAATAACATCCGTGTGGGTGCAGTTTGTCCCTCTTGTCAGATTTAGAGGTTGTCACAGCTGAAGAAGTTCAATTATCTCCATTTTCCACCTCAGGATTTCACAGTGTCAAAAGACAACAAAAGTTCAAGTAAAAGTTGGATACCACACAGGAAACATCTTTCCTTAAATGCTGGTCGTTTTCTCTCCTAGTGCAAAATAATTTGCCAAATCCTATCCTATAAAAACTGCAATTACATAATACATTACTTGGAAAAGAGATAACAGACCCTCAGGAACTAAGAGTAAAACAAATTTCTGAGTAAAACAGATAACATAGCAGACACACCTGATGACACTTGGATCAGTTATAAAATTAGTGAAAAATCCAATGTTATCATTGCTGTAGGGAAAGAAGCACCTCTGTTAAAATTTGCAAAAATAGCCCAAGCAAGCTTGAATTATGAGTCCTGTCAAGTTCAGCTCGAAAAACCAAATGCAGATTGATGGGAAGCTACAAGGCACTTTTATTTGCTAGCAGGTGGGGTACTATTGTGATACTACAGAAGTCCCTTGTTGATTTGGCATAATATAGCTTTTATGTTTGTTTTTAAAGAAAAAAAAAAAACAACAAACAAGCAAAACAGAGAGCACACTGAAACATAGAGAAGATGCCAAACTGAAGAACTGTCATACAACAAGGGCACAATAATAAGAAAAGCATCATAAATACTGTGAAGATATAAAATAAAATTTAACTGGCAAAACAGCAGTTTATACATGTTGAGAAAAATAAAACAAATCATCAGATTGTAATCCATGAATACAAAGCAGTTATTCAGAAAAGGCAGTAAAATATACTGAAATTTGATTGAAAAATCTATATCATTTGGTCTTGTATCTGCAAAAGTATGCTAAACCTGAAAAAATGCTGAAGGCAGACAATAAATAAGGTAAGATTTACATAAGCCTATACTATGTGTATATACAACACCTGTCAATAATAGAGGATCTACTGGGCAGGAAACCAGAAATTTAGTGACATATTCATTAGCATCAGTGTAATTCCTTATCATCAGAGTCATGTTAGGTCCTTCATTCCCTGTATATATGAAATTCCTGTAAAAAGAATTTTCGGAAACTAGAAGGAATACACAATTAGTTCAACAACAATTCCAAGCTTCATCTGCGCACACACTGCACCACAGACCAAGTTAACATGTACTCTCTCCCTCAAATGGAACTGATGAGTAAACACAAACAGGGAGGGGAGTGGGGGTGAGGTGGGGGGCTGACATAGTGGAATATCAAAGAACCAGACACCTTAATGAGCTGATCTAGAAAGAAAGAATTCAAAAGAAAACAATACCTAAAAACAAAGGGTTCAGGCTTCCCAACCTACAATAAATATAGTAATGACTGGAAAACACTCCCATTTTACAAAGTTAAAAGAGACCAAATCTCCCATGAGAAAAATGGGATGGAACTGAAGAAAGAAAAAGCACAACAAAGAAATACTATATTGTGCTTTTGGAAGGATGCCTGTGAGTGCTAATAGCATGTGCCAGTAGCCCTGGCTATAGTAGAAATAACAATAATACATTGTTAGTAGCTTTTCCACTGTATTATTATTCATTGTGGTCACCGTGAATGTAGGCCACATTCACTGATAAAATCTATTGGATCAGAAATTAGTTCATGAAGACTTATGTCAAGGTAAACAATGACGGTTGAGAATGGCTACTTCTTATAATTTTTTTATTCCTCTTATATCTCTTTGATTCTTGCAATGGAATGCACCTCAAAATGCACTGTCAGGTCTTGAAAGCAGCTACATCCATACTTGTTAGACACAAAAAATTTGTTCCTAGCAGCACCACATACAACACCTACAATTTGGTCTTGGACAGATAGCTTCTTCCTTCATGGATCTTCCCTTGGCTGTTGACACAAATGCTGACAGTCCCCATTCTTCAAGTCAACAAAAACTGGCAGTGGGCCATCAGTCCCCCTAGTTTCCTACAGACTGAAGTGCTTTCACAATTTTCCACTTTTCGGAGATCAGTCTGAACTTAGTGCTGAAAAAACATGGATTTCTAACTTAGCGTCAAATAAAGTTTAAAAAACATCAGCAAAGAAATAGGAAAAAGTTTCTGTTCTGTATTTTATAAAGGTGCCTTCAGAACAAACCAGATTATTCCACAATTTCTTTTTTTTGAGCATTCTCTGCCAGCTTTCTGAGGAGCTTTCTAATTCCCTCAGGACATCTACCCAGGCCAGGTAGATCTGTGCTCACACGACTGCTGGTCATTAAGAGCAGATGCATCTTTTGGTACTACAAAGATGGTAAGTGGTCATAGTCAGGCAAAGCAAGTGTAGCGCTTCCTCTTTAGACTACACAGAACAAAACTAAATCTTTCAACCCTGAGCAAATAGCTGAGAACAGAATTAAAGAACATTCTCAGAGTAAAAAGAGAGATTTCTTGTCCCATGAGAATTTAGGATTTAGACTCTGTCATTCAGATGCATTTAAATAAACTTATCTTTCAAGTATGAGTCATCTACAGCAGAAGATTATTTTGAATAAAAATAAACATGGGAGAAAATTCTCCACCAAATTATTTTCCAGCTTTGCTTTAAGGAATTTAGTTGAATGTTCACTTTTCCATTGAATAACAAAGATATGCTAACACCTTTACTTGTTACATTGAATTTCTGGTTTAGCATAACTCTAAACAGGAATTAATAGTGCAAATTAAAATCTCCTTATTTAATTCAATTTCTTTGATTAGGTATTTTCTGTTTATCCAAGTAAATAAATGAAATTTCTGTTAACAATAAAAAGTAGAATACATATATGAATTAAACTTACATTGACCTTTTAATGGCACTAGCATCCACCTTTTCATACCAATTGCTCAGATACAAGTTTGCACTGCAGGCAGGAAAAAATGAACACAAAAGCTCCAGTGACATCAATTAGCACATTTTTGACTCAACTGAAAACCAGAAACTGCCAGTTTTGATCCTAATGCTACAGATGCATCCCCTTTAGAAAGCAACAGTGTTCCTTCCTGGAGCAATGCAAATACAATGAATATAAAGTTTTTAACCACAGTAGTTTCACACATGACATATTTACATACAGAAAAAGTGCTGTGTGCTGTTGAACTCAGGTCAATGCATGCCTGTTTGTTAAGGTGCTGAAGAGCAAATGGTAGAGATAAAGCTATTTAATGAGTTTAAAGCTATCTAAAGAATCTGTGGAAATGATTTCAGCCTTTCCAAAATAGTCCAATGCTTGTTTATTTTTTGAGAATTTGTCCCTTCTATATGGCTTTATTCTCAAATTTCTAGGCACAGTAATTAGGAAAAATAGTAAGATTTTAATTTTTCAATTAAGAAACCTAGATAGTAACTTACCATGATTTTACTATTAAATATTGTAGTGCAGCAATCATTAAAAATTAAGTTTACTATTTTACAAGTCAGTAAAAGTGTGTGCTGGGTTTGAAGGTATCATAGGATAAAATGTATCCTACGAATATTAACTTGCTAATTCTACTTAGACACACGCTATGTTTAATTAACATAAGTAAATAATTAACATAAGTACATAAGAAAACAGATGAAAGAAAATAAGTTTCTAAATACCGTGACTGTTGCATCGTGATGTTTCCACAAGCCGATTGTTTTGGTCATAGCATGCCATGGCCTGGTAACGATAGCCTTGTCCACATTCCTTAACATCTCCTTGTACCTTCATTCCCAGCAATACTTCCATCTTACCCTCTGGTAAAATACAGTCTGACCAATTTCCCACAGGCTGAGCACTGTACTTGTCACATGGACAAAACTGATTCTCAATCAGAGGATACAACTGAGAATTTCTGCATTTATCCTTTTTCTTACTTTTTCCTAGAAAGAAAAAAGTAGTTATTTTAGCAAGTTTGTATCAGTTTACAGTTTATCTCTCAAAAATTTCATTTAGACTTCTGTAACCAGCGCTTGCAACCACATACATATGCCTAAGATTAGTTACATTAAACTTTATCCAGTTAGGTTATTGTCTTGAATTTCTAAAGTAGTGGATACCTAAAATTTACACAAAGGCATTGTCTTTTCTGAAAAGAAGATGGAATTTATATTTATTTTGGATAAAAATGTTTGGGGAGTACAGTTTGAAAAAATTAGCAATTAAATAAATATACCCTTTGTCTCCTATTTCATCAGCAGTATGCTCTTCAATAACAAGATTTCTGTCTGGATCAAGCTTTTTCAAGTTGAATGAAATTGCAGAAGGAAGTAACATGCATCTTTGCTACACTAGTACCTTCTTTCAAAATGTCAAAATCCTTTAATTTAATAATCTATTATCATACATTTGTTAATAATTACCATTCTTCCTCTCTAATAGAATAAGCTCATTCTCTCCATTTGTTTCTATTCAATTCTGTTCTTGTTTTCTTAACTGGAGCATAGGCATCCACTCATTTCCCCCTTCCCATTAAATCTATTTTAATCTTCTCTTTGGTGAAGTTTGCTTAGTTTTCCTTTCCATACCAGACAGTTTGTATAAATTAATGTAGTAGTCTCTGCAAAAGTAATTCTAAAAAGGCTTGTTACTTAGACACTACTGTAAATTAATATTCTCTAGTGTTTTTCTTGCCATTCAAAACAAGGCACTGGACACAACTTTGCAGGATCCTTAGTTCTTGTACTTACTACTGTCTTCATTTAGAATAGAAAAAAGGTACCTGAAGAAAAGTTTATCATTCTTTTGACAATACAACTTCTTACTAAATGTACACTTCTCCTCTGAAAATATTTACCAGGAAAAACTATAAATTTAGTCCAAGTCAAGCTTTATGTGTTAGTCTGGGTAACACATTGTGACAGAGAATACACCACAACACACATCCCAGAGTCAGCAAATTTGAAGGGGTATCTTAAATGAGAACAGGAAGTAACTCAAAGTGCAAATAGTACAGTAGGAGAATATATAATTCTTGTATTGTTTAAAAAAGACACTGTTAGTCAGTTTTGTTCATTTTTTATCTTGTGGAATTAAACCTGGCATAAAGTTTACTGGAATTATTAAACAGTCACACTGAGGTTTCTTGAAGATCATGAATTATTCATTATCCACTGGTCTTCTGATTTACAGGGAGATGGAGCCGGGGACAGGGCTGGTTCCTATCACATTCTTTCTAAGGCTGTTAATGGGCACCCCCCTTAGCTAGCTTCCCTGCACCATAGACAATACAGACTAATTGGCAAAGAGCGCTCTGACAGAGGCCAAGTCTCACTCTTGAGGCTTCAATTATAAATTAGAAGCAGAGCATGGCTTTTTTCTCTTCATTTCATGCAGAGGAAATAATAATTTAAAAAAAAGTCAACAAACAACAGATTAAAAAGTAGAAATAAAAAATGTTTCAAAGTGGAACTAGTTCCATTATGTGGAACTAATAAAAGTTTGTGGCAAGGGCTTCACTGGAAAATCTTTTTATTATGTTAAGTAAAACCTAAAGAGGGTTCTTGGGACACAAAATAAGAGCATTATTAAGTGTGTCAAAAAATGAGGCAGAAAATTAAGCAATGTATTGCCTCAGGTGGTGATCCATGCTGCGGGATGTAGACAATGGAAGAATGGTGAAAAAAAGAACTTGGAGAGCAAATATTCAGTCAGAGAAAGGGCTGGCTTAATCATAACTCTGACATTTAAGATTGCAGCTAAGTTCAAAAGAGGTAAAGCTGAAGGTTTAGGGCTTAAGATTGAAAATTATGATCTATAGCAAAACGCTGAAAAGCACTCAGCTGCCATAACATAACTAAATGTGCCAAAACACCAGAGGGAAGTCTGCTTTAGCCAGACCAGATGTGGGAAGAAGGCAAGTGGGTTAACATCTGATCCTGTTAAGGTGAGATTATTGTCTGTCAGAAAACCCCACACAAACAAACAAAAAAAACCAAAATAAAAAACGCACACAAACAAACAAACAAACAAACCCCTACTCTGTGCACTATATTTAGAACAAAAATTGGCATTCTGTGTTCTCCCATCTTCTCTCTAGCCACTTACGCATGTCAAGAGTCTCTGACATATGGCACAAGTTTTTCTCCTGGGTGTTGTTCCACCAACAGTATATACAGTATGACACTGGATCTGCTTTCTGCCACTACGACAAACACTTGTCCTAAAGGAACCTCGGAAGTCCTCAGGTTTTAAACAAGACAGTATCAATAATTAATGAAAGATGCATTATTTTGCTTATTACTCTTACCAACAAGAGTGCGTTTTCTTGTCCTGACTCCTCCACAGTCCCCATTACATGGAGAAAATTTTGACCAGTTTGTAAACTGACAGTCATCTTGGCAGGGAATCTGGCACATCTGTGTTAAGGGTGGTAATGGGCCAGCGTATTTAAGGCACTCACTGATGTCAGCTTGTCCTCCATCTTGTCTGCGACAAGTGATTGCTGGAAGCAAAAACAGATGGAGTCTAATTGAGCACTTTTTAATGAATGTGTCTATTCAGTTAAGTAAATACAATATTATACCACAAAACCACACTGAAAGCCCAGAATACCTATACAACAACTTAATATTTGCGATCAGTTTTACTTTGAATGAATACATTTGACATTCCTGACTTTTTAAAGATTTTGTTTAAATTAATTCATCAGGACCTACCAAGAAAAGAATAATTTACAGACAACTGTAAATGTCATTAAGGTTGCACAATGTTATCCACACCTGTTATACCACTTTACACATTATCATTTTTCCTATTGACACAGACTACATCTCAGACATTAAAAAACTTGCAATATCATTTTAAATAACTGAATTGTATAAGCTATAAAGTTTTATCAACAGATTGAATTTTAGAAAAATGGATAGACATAAAATTTAGAAGCATATTTGAGTTCCGAACAACACTTAAGTGTTTACAACAGTATTGCTGCCTGATGTTCTTCAGGAATTTTTAGTCTCGAAGAAGGGTTGAAGAAGAAAGCATGTTTCCTAGAGCAGGATTATCAGCCTATAGGGGTGCAACCTTTTAGAGAAGGATAGCCATGTCCTGAATAAAAGCTTCTTACTTAATAAGAAAAAAAAATTCCTTAAGAAAACCTCAGGTCACAGAAAAAGAAACAGTTGGAACATAAGGATTTACAAAGAAAAGGGAGGACTGATTCATTAATATAACAATCACAGAATTGATTGACCTCCAGGGCCACTGCAGGTCATCTGGACCAACCTCCCTGCTCAAGCAGGGTCCTGTAGTGCACATGGCACAGAATTGTGCCCAGAAGGCTTTTAAATACCTCCAGGGAAGGAGACTCCACAACTTCTCTGGGCAATCTGTTTCAGTGCTCAGCCATCCTCACAGTAAAAAAGTTCTTCCTCATGTTCAAGTGGAACTTTCTCAGCTTCATTTTTCTGCCCATTGCCTCATGTCCTATTGTTTGGCATCACCAAGAACAGCCTGGATCCATCCTTAACATCCTCCCTTCAAATACTTATACACATTGATATGATCCCCTCTCAGTTGTCTCAAGGCTGAACAGGCCCAGCTCCCTCCGCCTTTCCTTACAAGGAAGATGCTCCAGTCCCTTAATCATCTTTGTCACCCTCAGCTGGATCTGCTCCAGGAGTTCCGTGTCTCTCTTGTCCTGAGGAGCCCAGAACTGGATACAGCACTGCAGATACACCTCACCAGGGCTGAGTAGAGGGTCAGGATCATCTCCCTCGAATTGCTGGCAATGCTCTTCCTAATGCACCCCAGGATGCCACTGGCATATTTGGCCAAAAGGGCACTGCTGACTCATGGATAGCTCATTGCCCACCAGGTCCCCCAGGTCCTTCCCCAGAGAGCTGCTTTCCAGCAGATCAGCCCCCACACTGTGCTGGTGCAGGGGGTTATGCCTCCCCAGGTACAGGACCCTGCACTTGCCTTTGTTGAATATCAGATGGTTTTTCTCTGCCCACCTCTCCAACCTGTTGGGATTCTTCTGAAGGGCTGCACAGCCCTCTGAGCTATCAACCACTCCTCCAAGTTTTGTATCACCAGCAGACTTGGTGAGGAGGCACTCCATCCCTTCATCAAAGTCAACAATGCTCTATAGTAGTTTCTCAAGTATATATTTTTTAAGAATGATTAATAATTATGATTATTATTAAGAATGCTTATCTCTTCTATCTGACGCTCAGTAAACCTAACTTTAGTTCCTTCCGCAAAACAACATAAGACTTATGCAGTAACAAGATTGCAAACTTCTAGTTGTTTGTTCACACAATAGAATTGTATTTATGCTTCTTGGCATCTGACAGAACACAGTAGATGCAGTAGCTCAAGACTGTGAAATAATTTGGGTCACCTATTTTTGCAGTAATATTGCATCCAAGTATTCTGTATATGTATGAAGGAAGATAACTTTTTATATTGCATTCCATAATTAAAGCATAACTCTTCCATTGTCCTGACAATAATTGTTTTATTAGCATGAATTGGAAAAAAAAAATCAAGTTCAACTGTTGGAGAAAAGAGTGGTTTGAATGCAATGTTTCAAAATAAAACAGAGAACTGCCTATGAGGGGGGAAGCAGAGGGGCAGGTGACCATCTCTTCTCTCTGGTGACCATTGACAGGACATGAGGGAACGGCCTGAAACTGTGTCAGGGGAGTTAGTTTTGATATTAGGAAAGGGTTCTCCACCCAGTTGGGAATGGGAAGAGGCTCCCCAGGGAAGTGGTCACAGCACCAAGCCTGATGGAGTTCAAGAAGCATTTGGATAACAGTTTCAGGCACATGGTGTGATTCTTGGGGTGTCCTGCACAGGGCCAGGAGTTGAACTTTGATGATCCTTGTGGGTCCCTTCCTACTCAGGATATTCTATGATTCTATAATTATTTTCTCCTGGAGGAAAAAAAAGGAAGCATAGTTGAGGAACCATTTTTTTTTTTTTTTTTTGATTGCTTTAAGGTAATTGTAATGATCTAGTGACCTACGATTTCTTAAAAAAATTTTTTTAGCATGTCAGTTTTAAACTAAATTTCTGTCTCATGATGACTGTAGGAATCTGAACTTGATGACCCATGTGTTCTGTTTCAAGTCTGTATGCCTACTAAAACATACATAAACGTTCCCAAGGGAATTGTTTCTGCCACATGCCTGCGGTAAAACACTGTGAAAAGGGGAGGGTGTTCTTCCTGAGATACTAAGCAAACAACTTCCTTGATCCTTGACTGCCCTTTGGAGCAGGGCTTGCCAGCACTGTTTGTAATAGGCTCAGTACTGCATTAAGTTGTGCTTACTGAGGTGCTGACCAGACGCACACTGTCTCACACAATTATTCTGCCAAATCCTATTATTATTAATATAGTTTACATGAGGAAATAATTTTTTTCAGGTGTAATTACAGTGATTCAGTGAGAAAAATCAAATATCTAAAAACGGAAAATCCATACTATCAGATTTCTAAGATACATAAATATTTTGGAAAAACACAAGTCAAACCACTATATTCCAATAGAAGCCCAGGCTATAGCTTTGGATTCTTGTGAGATAGTGTTCTCTGCTAATAGCACACATTAATTTCCCTAAGGTTAAAACATAGTTCAGACTACTTCTACTGTGTGGAAATTCACAGAGGTCAAAGCTAAATCCTCTGTCTTGGGTTTGACCTTGGTATGTTCACACGTCAGCAAAAATAATTGCACTATGTTCACTGCATTCTCGGGGAGATGCAGGCCACCATTTATAGCAATGAAAACTATACCTAGCCAAGGGCTAAAAAACAGTCCACTAATTAACCAATATCCTCTAATAACTTTCTTCAAAATTTAATGTTCTTATTACATACTGCCTCTCCATCTAGTCCTTTGATTGGTCAACAAACTTCGTCCACCGAACAACATTCTTTCTTTCTAGCTAAAGTGACTATTTTTAAAGCCAATATTCATTCCCTCATCTTTCCTGGTTATTAGACATTACTCCATGTGCAGATATCCACTCTGTCATAATTTTTTTCAGGTTCATATTAATGCATCTAATTTACATCTGGCAGACACAGGTGAAAAGCTCTTGTGAGGATTAACACTTTGGGTTTTTTTCCAGATTAACTACAGTTGTACTATAGCAATCAGAGCAGGAAAACCCTTCATTCTCAAGACCTAAATATTTCACCATAATAACAACACAAGTTAGAAGAGAACTTGGCATACTAAATCAATTCCTGAGTCTTAATTTTCACGATGCCTGTCCATAACTATTCATGCTACTTCTAGTTGACAAAGCCTGGATGATTCGCTCTATATTCCATTTTCCTATTGTTATTTTCCAGATTCAAGTATCAGCGTGAAAGGTTTGTACTCCTTATGTCTGTTGCAAAGGGGGTATTTTTCCATTACTGGAAGCAGTGATTTTGACAACCATGTACATTCCATTAATGCACTCTTTTGGCCAGCTAACTGTCTTGACATCTGAAATGCTCTCACTGTTGGAGGAGTTACTTTTTCTACTCACAACCTAGTCTGGGCAAACTCATCCTCTGACTCTTTGATCAAACCTACGGTTCTTTAATTATATTCTGTAGAACCCACTGAGATCAATGATTAACTCACTATACAGAGAAATGTCTTCAACTACTATGAAGCTACACAGTACCAGGCTAATTATTTTGCCTATACAATGACATCACATTTATTACAGACATTAGCAGTAAGTGGAAAGAGCATCATTCCTTTATTACTGAATTAAACACATTAATTATTAAGTGAAAACATAAAACAAGAGTACAGCTAACACAAAAATAAAATTTAACATGGAAACCATTAATTTACAAAACTGCTCTGGTATTTAACAACTATTAGCTCCCAGAAGAAAGGTGTGAAATAAATAGCGGTCTAAATTTTCTAGACAAGGGGCTTTGACGTAAGTAAAACTTTATCGGAGAGCATTGTTTCTACCAAGTCCCCACAGGAAACTACAGGCTAATATATTTCTTGTTGGTATAATGAAACACCAAGACCGTATGTATGGGTTTATATAAAAACCTTTCTAGTGTTACCATCATTAGCATACTTCACTGGCATTTCACAGAGATGTGAGATTCAGTGACCCCCATACCTAAAAATTACTTTTAAACTGAAGATGCTCTTTGTTTTTTCTTTTACAACACACTTGTGATACTATCTTTTAAACAGTTTTTTTAACAACAAAAATATTCCTTTTCAATTCTAGAAAAGAAGAATTATTTCATCACACTAACTATTCTTGCACCTTCTATCCATTTTGTCTAAGCTAGGATTTCTTCTACATTCCTTTATTTTTCAGTGGGACATAGCAGACTAGACACTGTGTGATAAAATGTTCATATCATGAAGTATCTTAAAAAGGAGCACATGCCCATAATATTGTGAAAATGCAAGCCTGAGTCTTCTTTATCTTACAAACACAATAACAATTGTATTTCTGCCAAATAAAATTGTCTGGAGATCGCGGCACTTTTTTTGCAAACAAAAAAATATCTTCTCATGTAAACACTGCTTTTGAGCAGCTGTCCAAATTCTTACTTATGACTCTTAAAGTTGACATCTGTACTTTGCAGTGACTAAAATACAAACCAGGCAATAGAGCACTCTAATCTGTTAAATGACATTAAATATATAATGACAATATAATCTCAATGACATTAAAATAATAGTTTATAGCTCCATGAAAAGCAGCACTCCTTCATGTTTTTTTCTCCTTTTTTGTGTTTTCAATAAGGGCACGAAACATCCACAAGAGCAAATCCCCCTGCATCTATAAGTGATGCCCAGAGAGGGAGGCTGCTGTCCCACCTTTATAGGGGAAGGAAAGGTTTTTTGACCACTGGTTTTGCCTCTGAGCCTCCCCATGGATCAAACAAGCCTGCAAAGCCTCTCCATGTGCTCATGGTCATCCTGGGAAGCTGCCTCCCATTACCCTGTCTTACAAATAATTCTGCATACACCCTGTGAATGAAGAACAGTGAAAGCTCGAGATCAGGTGTTTAAGGAAGGCCAATTCCCAGTGACATCAAGTACAGCTTTTCAGATATTTTCTCTGACAGACAGGTTATTTTTGTTTAAATTTACAAATAACCTTCCTCTTGCTACTATAGAATATGCTGACAGATTTCTCAACTTTCATCCCATTCCTCCTACAAAGCTCTGAGGAAGATTTATGGTGGCAAGGACTGCAGGCTGTGCATCCTTCTGCAAATGTCTTTTTCGGTCACTAGGATAGCCCTTACCATGTGCATCCATCCATATACATCATGATGTGATTAGGCTATTGCAGTTTGGGCACTCAAGCTTCTCACCTGCTACATGTCCTCTTCACTAGCATTGGGATGCAGTCCAACAAGCCCTGCTTAAATTTGTAGAAGCTACTGGCAAAACAAGTTTTAGTAGCTTTCTTAGGTTTTCCTATACAATTCCAAAGGGATTTGAGCCATATTTCTAAGTTCCTTCAGAAGCCAAAACTGAGGTTTCCTTCAGAAACCGAAACTGAGGTCTCATAACACAGATTTAAGATATAAGTATAACATAACACACACTTGCCTAAGTTGTTCACAATTTCAAACTTCATTTTTCTTTCTTTTTGAGCAGACTATTATCCTGAAGTTAGATCTGTGTGCTAATAAATTTTGGTCTTAAAAAACCAAAGTAATATCTCTTAGCACACCTGTCAGAGGTTGGGGGGTTGTCTTAGAATTTTCTCCCATCACTGTCACCAGGTAACAAATAGGCGGACAATTAAGGCCATCAGCTCCTTTGTGAAAAACAAAAGAAGTAGGCTTGGGTGGGGACAGGGAAGGGGAGAGCCGAGCCGGCCGGGAGGAGAAGGGGGACTCACTCTATCTCGTCCGGCTAGGAGAAAAGGAGAGGCTGCTCTCTGGGCTTTGGGGGCTGCAACCGGAGGAAGACTCAGCTGTGTCCTGTTTTCGTTCTCCGAGTGGGGGTGAGCTTCTAATTTGACCTTTTTCATTACCGGGAGGGAGCACGTTTTCCCGGGCTGCGTTTTCTCGCAGCAGTTACTGAGAGAGCTCGGCTGCCCCTTTTGCTGCCTGCTTCCCCCTCTGCTGCCTGCTGCCCTCCCCCTCCCTTGCCGCGGGAGGCTGCGGTGTTTTGCTGGAGAATTCAG
>VZRZ01004797.1:101283-294779 GCA_013398175.1 Climacteris rufus | reverse complement strand
GCTCTGCCGTTGCTGCCCTGAGGAGTTTTGACTACTCTCTTCGCTTCTCCGGTGAGCTGCCTGGGGCTGACCTGACCCTGCATCACAGCACCACCTGCAGCCGTTCGGGAGTCACCGCAACCGCCCTGCCCAGCGGAGTTCAGCGGCGCCTCCTGCTGTTTGTTTTTCTTTCTATCGTGACTACACCAACTAACGGGAAAGTTATTTTTATTAATTCCTAGTTCTATTTATGGTTATTATTGTTGTTATTACTTGTTCATAAATATTAGTAAAGAACTGTAATTCCTTTTCCTGTATCTTTGCCTGAGAGCCCTTGATTTCAAAATTAAATAATTCGGAGGGAGGGGAAAAAATCACGTTCTCTGTCTTAAGGGAGGGTTCAACCTCTCTTAACAGACACCTGTCTTTCAAAACCAAGACAACACCCCAACTGGAGCAGATTCCTCCCACCATGAGAGTGATAGCCCACATCCCCATCAAATACTAGTAGCTTGGATTTATTAAGCATTTATTCTCTTGTTGTAGCTTTTTGTTGTTGCCGTTGTTTTATTTTTAATTTTGGGGGGTGATATTTTGTATTTGCTAACGCTGCCTCTCTCTCATGGGTTTCAGGTGACTTATCAAGAAATCTGATCAAAATAGTCTTGTTAGTTGAGAAAGAGCTTATGAAAATGAACATGACATAAATGTTGTTGCAGTAAAATATGACTGTCCTCTGTATTTCCTTTTTTTGTTGGGTAGGCTCAAAAGGAAGTTTCAAACTCTTTGCTGATGCACCCATATCATCCTCTCCTGAGGATCTTGAACAAAAGTTAGAAGACTTAAGTTGCTTCAATTCCGTAATCCATTCCTGACCTTCTTATCCACTGTTAAAAGGCATTTTATCAGTGATACAAATTCAGATTATCATTCATCATAGAAATTCAACACAATTGTCATGACTACCTGCCTTCTTCAAATAAAGCTAGTGACTACAACGATGAATTTGCTGTTTGGCATTGTGCTATGTGCTTAGGATTAGATATAAATACTTGCCCATTATTTGTGTGAATAGCTAGTAAACATTTTTCTTAAAACAATTCTAAAGAAAACCTTTTTCTAAAACAAAAACCAAAGGCCATCAAACCTTTTTATTCTTCTTCTTCTTCATTGACCCAAGTTACAGTTTTAGGACATTCATTTGAACTGACATGATTCGTAACAAAGCCTTCATTATACAAGAGAAACAGGGCTGTCTTTAACAATGAATCACAGTTCTAAACTTTATGATTCACCCAAGTATCTCTTCTGCCAAGAATGACCAAATGTGATAAAAAAGCTGAAGAATGTAAGTGTAAATAGTAAAGCTGTGATACAAAGCAAGGCATGCATATGGTCTAGATACACACAGTCTTAATATCAGACACCTAATCAGTCATTTTTAATGATTTCTAAAGTCTAGATTTTCCTTCAGATTTAAACATGTTTCTAACTAAAATATTAATAGTAACATACGATTTTGTTCAAAATAAACTGCTAATGAATGCATGGTCAGATGTGCCTTTTCCCTGGTGTACATTCCTATTCTTTCTTATTTAACACATTTGCTGATAATCTATGTTTTATAGTTTGTGTGTGGGCAATCAGATCAGAAATAGGACAAGCTGTTAGCAATGGCAACATCCCCTTGCACTGAAAAAGAGGAACTGAGAACTCTTCCTACACAGAAGAATGCAATTACTTGCTCTACCGAATATCAACACAAAATGAAAAGACAATGCACAGGAAACCAAAGGGCAGAGCTTACAGAATCTTATAGGAATAACGTTATTTTTTCACTTTGTCATCAAAAGCAAATTAGCACAAATGGATGAATCTGTGATTTCTGCATTTGTGACCACCAGAAATTTGAAAGAGAACTCTTTCTCCGCTGAAAAAGAAATGCTGCTATGTCAATAATTTTCACAGTATGGTCAACATTTGTACAGAAATTACCAACAAAGAGTTAAACATTCAAAATATCTGTATGTCAGTAGCAATTACAAATGCAGTATGAGACTGTTATACCAAATGGATTTCATATTTCAGGATTTAGCATTTCCTGATTTTGGGGTGGTTGAAAGGACTCACACAGTCGTAGCTCAGTCTTTTCTGTATCTACATCACAAAATATCCTTTAAACAAATGATTTTTAGTACAGAATTTTTAATGACGTACTATTATGCAAAGTTTTCCAGAGCCTGTAGAAACTTTATTTATGAGAAGCCAAGTATGCAGGAAGGAGCCAAGAATTAGCAGGGAGAGGGGACAAAACCTCTTCCAGAGTCTTCCTTCAGGAACTGGTGAAATCATTCTAATATTGTCCAGGGCAGAGCTCAATCAAGCAGATGCTTGCTTTAAGTGGAGCCTCCCTTCAGTGAACACCTTGCATGAAATCAACTCTTGTGCAGGGCATCAAACAAAATAACGTGTATCACTAAAAATTCACACATGGCTATTTTGATGGCAGAATTCGAAAGGTAAGAGGGTATAGAGAATATGCTGATGCCCTGTATAGGAGATAAACTATATTAAGCAAATTAAACACACTATTCATATTCAAAATGCAATTTTCTGAAGTGTGAAGTAAATAGAACTTCAGCTGATAATCTCTAGAATGATAGAAGTGTGCTTTCCAAAGTGAAATTTACTTTTTTGCAAAAATTCTACTTTTATTTCCCAGCCATATTCATTGTAAAGGTAAAATATTTCACTTGTCTCAATATAAGGGAAAGCTGTACTATTTTGTTTAGCTCCTACAGATTCTCAGCTTACATTACTGAGTACAAAAGTAAAAGATGTATTGAACACATTGTGAGGTATTAAAACATGGACACATGACACATAATATACCTGAGTTTGAAATTTGCATTTTATGTTAATTTACATCACTTACAGAAATGGGAAAAAATATTTGGCCTAAAAAGTCCTCTGCCTTTAATGCCTATAATGTTCACCACTGCAACAGCCTAAACAATATTTAGATTCATATTTAGACAGCTGGATTGAGGCACAAATAAACTTTTGTTGTCCAACTTGAATATCTGGCTCTGTGAATTTTACAACAAAAATTATATATGGGACAAACTTGACAAAAACCAGGAGCAAACAAAAATATTAATTTCTAACAGTTTGTCTCAGAAACAGGATTACTCATCCTACCACTTGACCACATTACACTAGAGAGCTACTTTCACTGTATGTGCTTGTGGGAACAAGATTACTGCTTGAATGCATCATCTTTCACAAGATCAAACTCTGTGTAGTACCAAAGGGAAAGTCTGCCAGTCATCTTTATCAGATTTGAAAATTACATGCCCTTTAACTTCAAAATCATGTATTATTCTGTAAGTGTGTGTCCTGCACATGATTGAAATTACATTTAAAAAATAAAAAGAAACTCTCATAACACAAAAGAATAATAAAATCCAACCTGCATGCAGATTATTAGCTAGCTATCTTTATTAACTGACTTTGAGACAAAGTCAAGAGATTTAAGTACTACGATGCAAGTACAGAAAACAACTCTTTGTACTGTCTGAACTCCTACCATCAAAGACAGAAATCTTATTTTCTCAGTGTGTAATCTGAATGTATCCTCCAGATGCTAGAAATAGATTGCATTATGATAGACCTTTGAAATAATTACCATAGCCAGAAGTCTTTTGTATTAGCAGGCAATGCCTTCAGGTTCCATTTTGTGGTAAGCTCTAAATTGATCTCCTGTAACACTTTCTGAGTAAGCAGTAGGAGCAACTAGCTTAAGATTTACTCCATGACTTTTTTAAGTATACCATGACCTCCTACAATACTGCAAGGAAGTTAATGACCTGAACATTTCACTTCTACAGTTAGCAGCGTCCTTTCTCAGGAACGGCACAATCTGCTGAGCCAATAGTGCTTAAATGGATAGAAGTTTGCACTCAGAAATAGTAGAGGAGAAAAATCTTCCTGGAATTCAAGGTTGACTAGTAGTTCAAAGCAATTCAATTACTGTAACACAGTAAATAGGAAATGCAATTATTTTCATACTGAATTTATTTAAAGCATATAAAACCCCCTTATCCTGGCTATAGTTAACAGAGTCACACATACACAGTTCTGTTAAAACCACAAAACTCTCTATGATGACAGGTTGATAGTAAAGCTGGATTTGAATGTAAAAATTATTTGCTATTCAATGAAAGTGGTGCAAAAGTGTCTGGATCATTGAGCTCAAATGGTCAAGGGTTTTGAAGTTCATCTAGCAGATGGTTAAGAGTGTTTCACCTCAGTGGTTAATTCCAGGCACAATTCTGTTTAGCCATTTTAACAACCTGCACAGAAAGCATCCCCAGCAAGTTTGAGGACAATGCCAGTTTGAGCAGTTTGAGAAGGTAGGCCTGCCATTCAAAGGACCTTGATAGGTTGGAGAAATGGGCTGGCACTGAACTTTAACAGTGTAACTGCAAAGTCCTGCATCTCTCATGCTTCCACTGCTTTCTGCAACTACCTTAATTTGAGGGTATAGAGAAGAAATAGCTAAACTGTTCTCAGAGATATACTGTGAGAGGGCAAGGGGTCACACAAATTGCATCAGGGTGCAAGTTCCAGAGACATTCTAGTATCTCCATGGTGGCAGATACTCCAAACATACTGAGACATGGCCCTGAGCAATCTGTTCTAGTCTGGGTGGGATTTAAAATTGAAACTGACCCTGGTCTGGACAGAGGGTTGGAGCAAGGGACATCCAGAATGTCCTTTCAGCTGAAAAATATTGTAGAGTTCTTCAATGCTAAATTTTCAAACACAGGGAGCAAAAGCTTCATATTCTGTCCAATGGAAATACCCATAAATATGTCTGCACATCCTCACTGTGAAAAATGCCACATTTTCACAGGTGAATTTACACAATTTTTTCCACAAAAAGAAGCATGCAAAGTTACCAATCCTTTTATTCTTTTTGAAAACATACTCTCTACAAACACCTATGAAAACTTGATTAGTGTAAGGATGTGAAATAAACTGAACAAAAAAATACCATTAAATTAATGACTAGTGTGGCATCTATACTTTAAAATAAATCAACACTGATATTTTATGAATAAAACGTTTGCCAAATATCATTTATAATGCACCCTGACATACTAGTATTCAGTATTTTCCTTCACTAATGCACATAGAGATAGATAAAATTAACGTTGGGTTTTAAGGACTAAAATTTAAGGCATTTCCCACACCAGTGAAGCTATAGATTTCTGAGGAATAAATGACAGAAAGAAAGGGTCTAACCTCTTGCTTGTAGCCCAGGTCCACAAGTCTCATGCGCTCCTGGACTGTCTTGGCGCACATACCATGGTACCAGTTGGCACCTGCGCCATTTGTGGGTCTTCCACCTGAAATGAGAGGTGAAGCAATTCATCTAAACTTGGTAAATCTGATGCAGCACAAGTGCTAGATAGTGCTGGAAACCACCATAAGCTGTTGCGTATTATTAACTGGTCACAGGCAATTCACACAAAACCAGTAACAGTATCTTAACCTATCCCTATTTCTGTTGACTTTTTTCTCCTTTTAGGATGAGCCCACTAAGAACACATGGAAGAAGGAGGAAACAAAGGCAGAAAGAGAAAGCAAACCATATATATTTTCAAGGATTGTGTTGCACAAAGGTACATTAACACTGCCTAAAAAATAGACAGTGAATACATTAAGACAAAGCAATAACACAGTTTTACAACATATGAGAAAGAAATTTTTAAAAAAGAAAACCATACAGAATATGTGAATTGAATACTCATTTAATAGGAGAATTCCTTATCTATGAATTTATATCTCAGCATGCTCAAAGTATTTTACAAGTCAACAAAATGCCATACTAAAATTTGAAAAGTGGATTTAATGAAGGGACACTAACATCTCAAAACCAACATGGACCCATTAAATACTGATTAACACACCCCAATAAAACTCCCCTCTTTTCCACTTTCATTTTCTTCCTTTCCTTTTCCACCTATATCAGTGAAGCAAAGCTATATTGAAGTATCCCAAATACATTAAAGATATAAGACTCTGGGGTTGACTTCTGATTCAGACAAAATTGAGATTGTCTTTGGTCAGTAAATACTGTCACATATAGGTGCTAGTGCACTCTTTTCTTTCTTTCCCAGGTCTTTTCTTCCCCCATTCCCTTAGGCATGCCTTCCAAAAAAAAAACAAATGGAACAATTCTGCCTTGCTTGAAACACAAACAAGTCTTGGAGCTACAAAGATAAGGTAGGATGAGCAAAATTTTAGGATTTCCATTTTATTTTCTCTAACTTCAAAGGATATGACTACAAGGTTAAATTTTTCACAACAAACAAATTCTTTTGCTAAGCTTCATTTGCCAAACACTATTCCGAAAAGGAGAAATAAGAAACAAAAAGGAAGTGTAGCTACAGCAAACTATTGGGACAGTGGACTTGAGTGACCGCAAATGTACCTCAGGCAATTTCTGGGATCTTGGTTTGCTGAATGGTAACACTTTCCAAATGTGGAGCTAGCAAAAAAATCCAATATGGTGTGACTATGGGCCCACTATATAAAAACTAAAACACAAACAAAAAAAACTTGCAAAAAAAAGTTGATAACAAATGCAATATTGCACTGCTTAAATTATTCTATCATTAATATAAACTGCTATGAAACTTTTACAAAGTTCCCTGCAGGTGCTGCAGAATACCCTATCACTTAAATAAAAAAATCCAGGCAAACTTGTTTGTTGTCACAACTCTAAAGTAATCCACAGTTGTCCCCAACTCCAGCCATCAGCAGTTTGCATGTTTTAAACTATCTCAATGGTTTTGCACCTCAAGTTTCATTGCAACCTGCCTCTATGGGACAGCAACTACCTAAGGCATGAGCCAACTGGGTGTGTTAGTCCATCTGTCACAGCATGTGTGCAGGTCAGGAAGATGTTAAAGGAAATATATGGAACATGTGTTTAGTATTAGTTCGTGTCATGAAATATAAATGACCTCATCTACCACTCTCTAGCAACTCTTCTTTCTTGTGCTTATAACATTATCATGCAGCTCAGATACTGAAGATACTGAAGAAATGAGGAGCAGCCAGCATTTTAAAATATAAAGCACTGACTCTCATTTTGACTGTAAAAACTTCTTGAGCTCTTTTTCTCTGATGTTTGGAGCACTGATTTTGGTAGCTTCCCAATGCTCTCTTCAATCTTCTCATATCTTTTAGCTGCAGAGAGTGTGATCTTCTAATTAATTTGCAATGATAATTCTTACCAGATGATGAAAGCAACACATTTCTTTAATCTCAATTTCTTTTCATTAAACTAAGCTTAAATTCTATTTGTACCTCTGCAACAGAGGGTAGTTTCATGGGAATTATTGTTCATAAAACAAAAAAATATTTTTATTGTTTTGTCAAGTAAATCTATCTAATTGCATCAGAATTTTCTAAACTTTGTCTCTATCTGCAACCAGATCTTGTTGTGTGTCTAGACCTTCCCACACCACCCAGATAGATATTACAGAACTACGGAAAATTTTTTGTAAGCAAAGATGGTTCCACCTTCTGGAACAGTCCTCAACGTTCTGTAGGGAAGATTAGGTCAGTGCAGAGGACAAAGGGCATACGGGGGTTATATTCAACTCTGGACTGTCTCAGGGCTTACAGGGATAGAAAGATAAGGATACCTGAACAGTGTGGCACCAGAACTCAGCTCTCCTAAAGAGATAAGCTTGCAGTTCAGTGCTTTGAATAATTTAGAAAGATTTTTTTCATGTATAGTATGTCAAAACAGTTTCTAGGAAGAATTTATTTTGGAAAGTAATTCTTCGTTGTTGCAATGTTCTTGCAAAGGAACTGGAACAAAATGAACCAGTGATTTCCTATGGGCCCAAGTGAGTCTATGTATCTGTTCTGAAACCTTGATTCAGGTATGTATGCTCTTTTTCTAAATAGTACATGTTAGAAAAACACCTACTACTAAGAAGTGGAACTCAGCAAGCTTTAGAGGTATACAAGTTGAAAAATCATGTCTGATCAGTTTCTGGTTGATTATCTCATATACCTGTAGCTATGACAGACAGGAGAAGCTTCACATTCCCTTTCCTCAAACAAAGAGTCTGGGCACTCTCGACCACCATTGGCGGGGAGCTGGATGATGACTCGGTGACGGGACTGTTTTCTCACTGTGACACTCCCTGCAAAGAGTAGAATAGTTTGTTTCTCCTCCTGCTACATAGGATGGCTCTAATTAGGGTGAAAACAGGGTATTTGAACTAATTGCTATAATATTGACATGCTATTTTGCCCATAAGCAGAAAAAAATAAGCCTAATAGAAAAACACTTCAGCTCAAGGCCAGAAAGCAGAACTAAACAGAAAGCAATACCAACAATACTGAACAAATGAACAGACAGCTGAAATGAATAAACAGTTCAAGAGAACAAAATTTAAATAAGCTCAGTTTGCTGCTACACTTTACAGTCTGAAGGTGTAAGCTTTCTCTAATAATTTGCATGTAAAATCAGACCCAGAAATTTCACCCTAGAATTCCTTTACAGTTTACAGGTTTTTATTATGGTCATTCATTATTAATGATAAACAGTAAATAGTTCCTGTAGGAATTTTGATTTCAACCATCTTCAGGTATCAGTTCTTCAGGCAGAAAACTATGAGAAAAGCTACAATCTGTATTTATTCCTCAGCAATGCCTATGTTCTGTAAATATCTTGGATTTTTTTTTTTTTTCACGGAGAGTAGTAGAGCAGACATTTGGCTGACCTGGCTGATACCAGCTTTGGGTGGGTTATTACAGCAGCTGCAGCTTGTCTGATCACAGAAGCGTGCTGGACCACAGCCAAGCAATTGTAATTAGGAGTGAGCAGTAGGAAAATCCCGGTGGTGGCTCTCCACCACCTGGCTGCTTTTCAACACAGAGGAAACCCTTCACACCCGAGTCAAACAGCTCCAGGAGATGCCAGAAGCCGGCAAGGGGCAAGATAGATGTGCAGCCCAGCAAAACTACTGACCAGCTTGCTGGCACAAATGGGTAAACCCCATGAAATAAAAATTGTTTATGTAGTATAATGAGAGTTTGACTCACTGAATAGAAAAAACACCTGTAATTCACAAATATACTGTTTTATAGAAGCCTGCATGCTAGTTTGTGGTAAATATTCATGAAGATATGCTCATTGTATTAAGAACTTCCTTGAAATCCACAGAAATGAGTACAGCAAAGGGTGGCATTTTTGTCCAATATGATCTCCTCCAACAAAAATATTTAAGAAGGAACAATTAATACTCCTGAAAAATAACATACATTTAATAATAAATAACAATCTCAGAGATTCAGATTTAATGGATTCAATTCTCTGCACACTTCTTCAAAGGTTATGAATTTAGTCTTACTAACCCCTTTTTTCATTTGTTACCATGCACTAAACACTGATAGGAATTACTGCAAAAACGCCTTTATGCTTGTGTCCTTTACAAAGCATAAAGAATTGGCTGTGACAGCCCAAATCTGTATATTTGATGTAACTATACCTTTTACATTCTGACAATGTGGTAGCTGTGAGCAATCACCATGTCCCACATAGAGATTAGCACCCTGTGGAACAGGGGGTATTACAGAGTCTGTCTGTAATAGTACATATTAGAAAAATGCCTCCTGTTAAGCTTAAAAAAGAAATAAAGCATAAAAATGTGGCTAATAGTAAGCCTGTCATCACTCCAGCTTCATGTGTGATTTCAACGTAATAAAAAATCAGGGGAGACCCACACTATTTGAAAGAGTTTTGCCAAGTATATTAAAATAGTGTTGGATTATATGTTTAAATCAGACCATTCACATCAATGTAAAGTCTGTTGATTTTTATTAACTCTCCTTCAATTTTCCTTGGAGTAGAATTAACCAGACAAAATTATAAACAACTGCATATAAGCATAGAGAAGCATACTTATCTACATACTTATCTTTTGGTATATAAAGATTCAGGTTTTTCTGATGAGCAAACAGCATACTCTTAGTTATTTCCAAAACCAAAATCTGTCCATTTTATAATGTGATAATTAAAATGCTAACATTGTACAAGTATTGATGTTAAGACAATAAACTGGTTATGTTAAGATATATGTGTCCACTCTGCAACTAGCAATCTATCAGTATAAGATGCAAATGGGAGTTTGTATTATTAGGCAAAATGTGGAAAAACAAATCCAAACAGATGCATATAGAAAATGTATAGAAATAACTGTTCTCTTCAGCAAAACTCTATGTCCTCCCTGCAGCTGCTATACCAGGTATTACATGTCCTTTGTCAGAAAGAGAAGTGTATAAGCATTCTGCCAAAAGTAACTGCTAGTCTAACTCCCCATTTTTTTCTTCGTAAAATTTATTAGCACATGATGGATACAATTACCTTCTTGACATGAAGAAGGACACGCTGTCCAGTCACTGAATGGAGTCACAATACAGTCCTTCCTACAGGGAAGCAGACAAGGTCTCACAGTTTCAGGTCGAAGGCTTTCAGGGCATCTAAAAGAAATTACAAAGAAGAATTATCAAATAAACAATGATTCTGCAGTGAAGTGGTAAGTCATGAGAGGTACTGAAAGCCTGCAGGAACATGAGGACAGTGTTCATTGCCCAGAATTTTCCATGATGGAGCACAAAATTAAAAACTAGTAGCAATTAAATACATCTGGTGACACAAGCCAAACCTGGTGTATTCTGCACCTCAGTATTTAAATAACCATCATCCCTCACTCACCATGCTAGACTCTGTATTTTCATGGTTATTTTCAAGCTTTCACATAATTATGAAGAAAAACCATCTCATTTAGCTTAGTAAAATACTTTCATGTCTCATTACTGTATCAGGAGTATAAACTCTGGAAGGAGGCATATGTAAAATAAATACCACTGCTAAACCAGAGGTACAGCCTGGCCACGATTACAAGAGAAACAAGAAAAGGATTTAAAACTGCCAGATCAATGAGACTGAGAAAGACTGTCAGAAAAGGCAGAAAACCTTACTTGTTTTATGGAAGAGGTTTGATCAGCATATAAAAAGGATTATTGGACTGCCACATATGGGACTCATTACCCAGGTCATTTTCCCCATTCTGTGGGGATTCTGTCCTTTTTCATCAAGGAAAAACAACCCTCTATGCTGCAATACTTGTTTCAAAATGGTACAATTGCTCTCACAGAAGTACTGCAAATCTTTAAAATAATTTCAAAATTACTATTGCTCTAAAAACATGCAGACTGTGGACTGTCAGAAGAACATGTAAAGATTTAAGAAAAACATCACATCCATATTTGGGAGCTTTTGCATCATTACAGAAAGACATTACTATGACTAACTGTTCCTCTTGTGTGCCTCTTGTGTTCCACTAGCTGTACCTCAGTGCTGGGCAACTGGGATCAGAGAGATGAGAGACTAGTTTAATATTTAGATTTCAACAGCTGGGGAAGCATGGTTTGTGTGAGGCATTTTTGTTTCCAGTCCAAAGAGAAGTATAGGCAAGTCTAATGGCAAACTATCAAGAAAATCTAGTTTCTATGGTCAGTGGAGAACTATGCCTGTGTGATGCAAGGAGGTGAAAAGTTGAGCTGCAGCTTTACAAGAATATAATCTTCAACAAATAATACTTGCTCATTCATGGTTTCCATCAGTTGTGTCTGCAATTTCCTGTCAATTCAGATAAGCTTCTCAGTGTATGATCCATTACAGCAAACCAGCACCAAGTCCTTGGTGCCCTCTTAAAATGACATCTCCCCCCTTTCTCTTTTCTCCCCTTCCACCAAAGTGAAAACACATGAAATAATATAGATATAGCAACAGAAATCTCCATCACCTCTCTGTAAGTTGTCTCTACAATTTTAAGTCAAACTGTGCCTTGGTTCTATGTGATTCATAAAATCAGATTCTATAGCATAGGTGTATTACATATGATCAGATACGCTTTAAAAAGCCTCTGCTACCAGTCACATAAAGTGACTATGTTGTCAGAAATTTTCTCTAAGGTGAAAATATAAAATGTTTCTGAAAAGAATTGAACATTGGCTTAGTAATGGCTTTTCTTACATTGGCTTTTCCCTTAAAAATAGGAGAAATTATAAGCATGCAAAACAGTCCGAAGTATACATATTCACCATTTCACTGAGAATTTCATCTTTCAGTAGCACTGAATACTACAATTGCTCTTCAGATACTTAGGAGAGGCAATTAGTTCAATTAGAACACCATTTCTATCCTTTATATTGTTTGTATTTACTATATATGGCTTTAAGCAAAGCATTGATTTTTTTGCAGTCGTTACTCAAGGTCAAATTAAACAGAAAAGACACATGCTGGAGTCTGTAACTTGTGAGACAGATAAGACCAATAATATTGATCGTATCATACCACAGTAATCCTTTTTATTAAGGGGAGTTTAAAACAAGGTTCCTATTTACATTTTCATGTTAAATGTCTGGGTCTTTAAAAACGATTCAGTGATTTTGATGTGACAATTTGAAGGATCAACCAAGAATTTTTTCATTTCACATGATTTATTTATGTAAGAATAAAACAGTTCTCCTCCCAGAATTTAAGGTCAAATCAAAGGTAAAGATATTAACAGTAGATTTAGAAAGGAGGATAAATTATTAGAGTTTTGTGGGGTTTTTAATATAAATGTACCAAACCAAAGATTTAATGATATCGTGACTAAATAAAACAGGAACTTAATGCAGATGCACAACAATTTAGATGACTGAATGTGCAGACATTACTCCCCATATTTCCGTTTGAAGTAAATTAGGCTTAAATCTACTGCAGAATAAAGCAACAAATGGCAGGCACCAAGCAAATGTTTAGTGTGAAAATAGCTGCCTCCTAAACTTTTTAAATAACCTCTGCTATCAGTTCTTCCAGTTTTGAATCTGTCCTGAGCAGGATATATTTACAGACGGACAATCCCTAAAAAGATATTATCTAATGCATTTTACTAGCAGCTAATCCGTATTTAACCCTGGTCACACATTAAACTGTAATATTAAGTCATTGGGCCAAAGGAATAACTTTAAAAAAAATATAGATATAGATTAGATCTAGATATATAGAGATCTAGATATACAGAGAGACAGATAGAAAGATAGAGATAGAGAGATAGAGAGATTGAGAGAGATAGAGATAGAGATAGATGACATAGAGATAGATAGATAGATAGATAGATAGAAAGATAGATAGATAGATAGATAGATAGATAGATAGATAGATAGATATAGATTGGATATATGGGGAAAAAAATAAAAAAGTTTTTCAAGCTAGTGTTCAAACTAACATTTCAAATTAATGACCTGTCAGGTTCCACTATGCTACACCTCTTTGGTCTGTTTCTGAGATAAAGAAGTGCTGTAATGTATTTAGATTCACGCCACTATTTTTGAGTGGAACTGTATTAATCCTCTTGTTTGGAGGCATCACGAGAATCTTGGAAATGGTGCTGCTCTGCATGTCACACATATAACCCAAGAATTTTATTGTGACTCCACCTGATGGTGGCAAGGAACCAACTGGATTTAGTCAGATGTCAGTGGAATCACCAATGTAAATACCACCCATAAAAATTCATAGTGAGAAAGGTATTATCTAGTCCTCCTGTAGAGCCAGTTTTTTATTTTTACAAGATGAAATGTTGTCTCATGAGAACACAAAGAGGGGGACCTTTCTGCTTTTGCATGTAGTCACTGGTGATAAAAATATAAAGCAGTAAAATCCAAATTACAGCATAAAGACATTTTGAAAGATCTTTACTTTTTAGGGCCTACTTGTCCCACGTTGACTCTCACACAGATGACCTTTCTTGTCTGCATCCCCACAGAACAGGTGGCCTCCCCATTCCAGCTAGCAGAGGAGTTGAAAGCAGAGACAGACGTGTCTTCTATGCACTGTCCCCACGGGCCTGTCTGCCAATGATACACAGTGCAGGAGTGCTCGTTACAGCTGCGTGTTTCCTGGAGAGCACTGCTATTTGGGCACTGTATTCCTCCTGGAACAATAAAGGAGGGCAAAAGTTCATTCAGTGGAAGGAAATGGTTTTGTTTTGTTTAAAACACTCATACCAAAAATCCACTTTGAAATTTTCTTATGTATGTATTATCAGTTTGATTACTTGAAAGAAATTACTCTTTCCTCCTCTTCATGTGCTCGATGTTGACTTTGACAAATTTCAGTCAATAAGCCACACACAACAGTGTTCATGGACAGTATGTAAGTCTGTACCAAAAGCATACCAAAATAATCATAACTTCTATAACACACTAATGTGCTTGGAGCAATCTACAAGCTTATTATTTCCGGGTTCTCTGTAAGAGATTGCAAGAAATCACATAAGGACATAGGAAGACTCTAGGCAGAAGAAATGGCTAATTATTCTAGTTATGTATGTGTAAAGACCACTGCTTATGTCTAATTTACAGATAAATTAAAAAGAATTTTGAAGCTCTTGTCCTAGCTCCCAGTGGGTGTTTATCCATGTTATGTAAACCAAAGAGGATGGCACAGCTGGCAAATTCAGGTCCAGATTAAGATAACAAAGCCTATTGCAGGTTAAGATTAAAATGCAATCAAGTGTCAATGATTGTGAAGAAAAGCTCAGATAATTCTATCTTTGTTGTGTTTGGTTTCAGATAATATGTTCAGTTTATTATGTCCAAGCACTTCAAAACTACTTTGACCTCCCAACTCTCCAGGAGAAATGAAGATGTCTTTCCAACCAGAGTTAATCCCAGGCTACTAGATGTCCAGCCTTGTGACCACACGTCTCCTAAATGTCTGTTGTTACCAGACACACAGAATCGAGGTTTAAGAACTAACTTAAGCATTTCTGTCCTACAAGAAACAATGGGATTCCTATCTCAAACTGATGGAATGGCAGGGAAAAATCTAAATAGCATTTTAGCTTTTCCTAAAAGACAAGAAAAGTGAGAAGGAAGACTAAAAGAGGAGCTTTGTATTAGTTAATGCCAATGAGCCGTATGATTTTCTCTAAAAAGAAAAATTAATGCTCACACCAAAAGCATGTTGTAGAGTATATTATTCTTTACGTCCCAGCACTGAACTTCAGATTGGCTGTCTGCTCTACAGACGTGCAGGAGGGAAGGGTTTTAAGCACTCATTGTTGAAACCAAACAAACAAGTAAATGTAATCAAAGAAACAATGGATGCTTCAAATACTCCAACACAAGAAAGTCAAATCACCAGCATAAAAATATACCCCAAGTTGTTTTGCACAATGTCTAGACCTGCAGCAAACATGAGGAAAGGTTCATTTTAATTAAACTACAGGATAAAATCCTAATTCTCAATTTATTTCTGTAGGAATATTTTTAAATTTTGGCTTTTTTTCTAAAAGTGCAACCAAACAACAGTAAACATCATACTAATTGAGATGTCATGCCACAGACTAGCTAATCTTAAATTTTGCAAAGGGGAATTAGAAAAACCTACAAACATGTGAATGTAATTAAAGAATAACTTGAATTAATTTTTTTTGGTTCAGAATGGATGCAACTCAAGTCTATTAGAATTGCTTAAATGTTGCAATTAAATGTTAATGTTGCAATGCAATTTAATGCAACATTTAATGCAATTAAATGTTGCAATGTTGCTTTTAATGCTCTCCACATATGTCAATGTGGAGAGCATTAAAACAAAACAACAGATGCATTTTCCTAAAAAAGGAAATAAAAAACCAAATGGTAAAATAAAATTATGGTTATGTAATAAGTTTCATAAAGTTATCTAATTATCATTCTTCAAGGAAAAAAAATCAGCCAACACCAGCAGACAGGAAGATAAACAAGGAAATTAGGAAAGTGAGTGTACTTTGAAGAGAAAAAAATATAGTAAAGTCACAAATTATTTTTTACAGAAGAGAAAATTGATCCATGTGAGGAGTCTAGACATGTTCCCCCATTAATAGGGTTAAAAAAGGAAAATTTAAAAGACATAGGGAAGGTTACTAAATTAATTATTTCTATTTGATCTTAGCTCAAGAAAAAAACACACAGAAAATATTTAAGGAAATTAGTAAACTAAAGGGGTGCATGTGGGAAGAAATGTTTCCCCAGAATTGAATGCCACAGTCACCAGTTCCTAAGGCGTTTGAGAATAAAGTGACAACTTAGGTTCAGTTTTGACAGCTATGCGAGAATGTATATTCAGGGGAAAAAAATTAGAATGACATTGACTTGGAAATGAAAAACACTGGGGCATGAACGTCTGCAGCTCAGTGGGAAGCCAGTTCTGCTCAGATTAAACCAGGAATTAGAAAAACATGCAAAGACTGAACAAAATGTGGAAATAATACTACTAAAATAAAAATCAATGTGCAATTCTCTCCAGGAAAACAGCATTATTCTTGTGTTTCCTCAAATTTAAATAGGTACAGAAAACACAGAATGGGTTGGAAAACTGGCAATTAGAGATGCCCTTTGCAACATCTGTGTAGGAGAAACAACTTTATGAGAATATCCCCAAAAGAGGACGGGTTTGACAGGAATATAAAAGTTAGTGAGTATCACAGTAAACAAAACAAAACAGATATTTTAATGCATCAGAATATGTGAAAAAGGGACATACAATAACAAATACATCCTTTAATAATATATGATCAGATGACAATAAATAACTGCTTGGCAGAACTAAAAATCATTTCAAGGATAAAAAAATCTGTTGGAGCTGAATCATAGAGTTATCTTGGAGGATAGTAAGCAAAGCAGAGTTGGAAGCAAAGTAGACTTGGAAATGAAAGAGTAACAGCAGAGGGACTTTCATATTGCTTATAAAATAGTTGAGATACGAAGATATAGATGACATTGTTGCCTTGAAAGTTTTAATAGGATTGTCTTATGCTTTGATTGCTTTTCTGCCTGATTTGTAGCTGCTAATGGGTCAGACACCTCACTCTAGGATATTCAATTATTGGATTTTATAAGAATTTTTTGTGACATTGACTTAATAACTTTCAAATTTCAAAATGCTAAGCATTTTTAAAAACAGATTTAGGATCATTTGATATCATTTTTGCAAATGCATATAGTTTTACAAATGCATTTCAAAATAGCTGGAATAATCTTAAAGTTTAAGAAAACAGGTGTGACTGAAGTTCCCCTTGTAGTCTAATGAGTGAAGTGTTACTAATTTCTTTGCGGTGGGAATGAGGTAGGCACTCCTCAAGGCATCTGCATTTCCTGAAGACAGACACAGTCAGAACCAAGACTGTTCCAGTTCTGCAAACATTGATGCTTCTTCACCTGGTACATATAACTTACACAAACCAAGCAGACCTGTCCTAAATAAACAACAGGTCAGTATACAGAGTGCACCCATGGGAAATGAGAGGTCAGTCCTCAAGTCTTTTCCAGGACAGGATTTAAACCTCAGACCTCTCACTACAGTCAAGAATCAGAGCTGATGGGCTCCTGAGCAAAAGAAGCACAGTAACACCCTCTGCCCCAGCTCACCTTTCTCATACAGGTGTCAGGTCACTTTGTAAGTCTTGCCTGAAAATTCAGGTTCCACAGTTCCAAAATTATGTGAGTTTTTTTATTCCTGTTTCACAAAAACCTCTTGTTCTCCAAAACCTATTCTTTAGTGAATAAGCAATTTGCTGGGAATACAATTACACAATTCTATGCTGTCAGATTTAATTACAAAGCACTGTTATCTCAAGCTAGGAAAATACAAAAATAAAATAGAAACTCAGCAAGTGTAGGAAGAGTAAATGTATTAAAAACCCCTAAGCACAATTTTTTGCAACTATGAAGTCAAACTGCACTGGAATTTTAACAGGAATAAAGTTTTAAAGCATATCAACAATAATTTGTCAAGTGTTGAGAAGAAAATTCTTTGGTTCAGCTATTCCTTACATATTCAGTAAATCAGTCTTGCAGATGGATGAGAAGTAAGAGCTATTGGTCCCTGTCAAACAGAATATCTGAAGGGATGGACAACTGATATTCTATACTGTCTAATTGTGATCTTTAGTAGTCTCTGATATATGAGGTCACACCAAATAGTCCTGCTGGCATTATACTTTGCTAATCTATGAGCATGCAATACCCATAGTAAAACATTGCCATGCATATGCATCCCTACTCTAAGACAATAGGTAAGACAATACCTCACTTCACTCTCATTTTATTAAATTAAGCTTTTAAATCAGATTATTTCCCTCTTTGCATTCAACTTTTGGGTTTTTAGTTTTGGGTTTTGTTTGGCTTGGTTTTTTTTGGGGGGTGGGGGTGTTAAATCTTTACTTTTCTAAAAATTGGTATTACTAATAAAAATTGGGATGTATCCACAATATTAGTATTATGCTGTATGACACTAATTTGCCAGTGTCAATCTATGGCAGTGTATAAACAATACAGAATCTATCTACCTATATATCACTTACTGAAAAACTAAGATTCATTTAGTACTTTTTAGTCTCAGGTCTATAGTAATGTGAAGTAGTCTTAGTGGACACTACTAATTATGTAAGATTTATTGTAAGCGGGAAATAAAAAAAAAAAAGAACATAAATATTAAACAGAATATAAAACAAAAATAGACAAACCCTACATTCAGCAGAGATGGGCTGAGCTGTATATGATGTCTCACCAGATTTATACAGAATAACTATATGATGTATCAGGTAACATCACTATGTCCTTTGCTGTCATTTTATATTTTGAGACAGTGACTTTTCTGAGTTTCTTACTGTAACATGAAGATATATTTGACAGTGCCACAAATGAGCTACCACTACAGGCAGTCCCACAGACAGGCAAATTTATAAATCACTTCGCCTTTCAAACCTTGAAGCTGAGGACAATGATCTCAGAAAAAAAATATCAAAAATGTTATTGTGACACCCATTTCCACATGGAGTCATCTCACAAACCACAGTAAGTGTTTATCTTGCAAAAAGAGACTCCTCTCTCTCTCTCTCCGCTGAATACAAGTAAATAAGTCCATCCCAGATGTGCATGACCTCACCACGCTTAAGGCTCTCCAGTGTGTGGTTTGACTACAAGGAAAGGGTCTTGTTCAGAATGAGGAAAAGATGATAAGAGGGTGTACAACTGAGGTCAGCTCCTGGCTCAAGCAGAAGTCAGTGTGGTGCTCAAGGGGCAGTCGGTATCCCAGAGCTTACTAGAAAACTGTCACTGTTGTAATTTACATATGTATCATATTTTTTCCTGTGAACCTATTCTTGACACCAAGGAGTTATTATAATACTACTGAACTATTACTATTCTAAGTCATCAAAAAAAAAGTATTAGTCTGTGACTGTTTCCTGGTGGCCAGTTATGTTAAACTGATGGTTTCTTCAAACCAATTCAGCAGCACAGATAGATGGGAAATAAGAGGAAAAATAATTTCTTAGGTGTGAAATGACATAGCTCTATTACAGACAGTTATCTGCCAACATTAAGAAGAAAAATGACAGAATATAGTTTTTTTTTTATTTCAAAGTGAAGATAAACTGAGCAATCACAGGTGATACTATACAAGAAGCCACCTAAGATGCAGATAAAAGAATATATTTCACATGTATTTGCAGATCCTCAAAATTTCTATGAGATGTTAATGTTTAGGTACCTGAATGAAGAAGAATTGAGTGCTTCAGATACTTTGAGGGATTGCAGTATTCATTATGTAATGCCCACAACGCTTTGATCTTCCTAAGTTTGTGGACTGAATTTTCCATTACTAGCAGGGGGATATGTGTGAACAAGGACTCACACCTGGACTTCCTGTCACCTTAGAACATAAGTTTAACCTACTCCATGGATTGGCAGCAATCTTGCACATTTTTTCATTAATATCCAATGCTGATACATAATAGGTATAGTAAATATTTATGTACAGTATATTTGTCCTATTGTGTTCTGAATAAAAGCTCGTGACAACATTATACAGAAATTACTATAGAAAAGTTTACCTAACCTGGTTTGTTCTCCATACCAACAGTTCAAGAAAAGGTACAAAAATCCAAAAGAAAACACCTGTGGGATTGTTCACCTGAACAGAACTGCTAGCTGTTTTCAGAACTCAGTTTTAAGGTATAAATGGAACTATTGGTGTTACATTTATGAGACTTGGAATTTTTAGTTATACATGAAGCTTACAGAGTTTCCATCTACTGTGCATTTTTTCTAAGTTCTGAATAGAACTTAGAACTGTATGTTTTCCAAAAAGTGTTCATGTGAAGCTTCCTTTTATATCAACAGAATACAGATGGTCAGATACATTAATATATTCTGTACTCCTAGAACATTAAAAGACCTCCCAGCACCAAATACACCAATCAGTATTTTATATTTTGGGAACAGAGCTGATCTCAGTCATATAGTTCTGAAGGTGAAAAGTCATTCAGTTATTTGTCATATAGCAAATGACTAAGAGGCATAACAGGAGTATGAGGAAAAAAGATAATAACTCTAATTCCACTGAAGCAAAAAAATAAAAATTAAACTGATATATTTTGAATGTAATATAAGAAAAGGTGAAAAGTGCCTTCCAGCTAGAGTTTTTAAGATACTCTAAGCCTTGGAAGGTTCTTTCATTTATGTATATGCTTTTGTCGTCTGGAGTTTGTACAGAGTGAAAAGGAGCACAGTGTTGAAGAGGTCTGACCAAGATGTGAGTGAACTCCTATAAGATGGGTAGACCTATTGGCTTGTACCCTTAAAAAAAGGCCAGAATAATCTCATCTGAAATAGTGGAAAGAGGCCAGGGTTCAATCAAAGCTGAAGCACTACAACACCCACATAATTAGTTAGCTTTCTCAGCCATACTTTCAGGATTTCTTCACTACTACCTCTGTGGTTTGAGATCTGTCAGCCTTTGTGATCACACTGCACTGATTCTGATAATTGCACAACAAACATAAATAAAATTCACATACCTAAAATCCAGGCTATACTGAACAGTTTTTCTGCACCTGCGGCCTTGTAAATTAATCTAGGTAGTATTAAGCATGAAAGTCTGAATAAAGAGCACTTTTTAAGATTAAGCTTAAGAAAATGGAATAATTTTTTGGAGTAATTTAGGTTTTCACTTCTATGCTTGTCAGGAGTTTAAATTTCTGTCTCCAGTAAAATTAAAAAAATATATTGAAAATCTATTGTCTTGACGTACATGGAAAAACAAGAAGCACATGAATATATGTTTATTTTAATTGTCTGTTTCTGTGTTTCCCCCAAAATGAGTTTGTTTGACACACTATAAAAAAAAGGGACAACATAGACCCAATTTGGTTTCTAATTTTAAAAGTGTTTCTAGTTTGTTACTTAGATCCATCTAAGTAACATGATTTGAATCACCTATTAAAATAGTGTATAGTTCTGATTGCCACTTACATTTCTAACCAAGGTTTCTTTCAGGGGAAATGTTGAAAGTGCTCTAATTTTTTTTGTTTATTTGTTTTGTTTTGTTTTACAATCACTCAAATTCTGTCAAATACACAGTACACTTTTGGCAATTCTGTTATCTGTGTCTGCAAACACCAAAGTGTACAGCTATTCTGTTTCACTGTTTCCATGCCTTGCAGCTTTTACTTTTCAGCTAAATTTCATCATAACTTAAAGTAACAAAATGCTTAACAGTTTAAAAGAAGAATTAACACACGCATGTAATCCTTTTATATTGGAGGCATTTAACTTTTCTGTCAGTAATACATGTGAGTAAACATCTTCCAAGAACTCTTTGATGGCTATGTCTCCTGGCTCCTGGTGTTGCTCCAGGCATTTTATCAGCTGGACCCCTGGCACACCTGACATGGCCATTTTGGAACCATGTTACAGACAGACTACATTTCCTCTATAACCCCCCCACCCCTCCAAATACTTAAAACCAAAACAAAAAGAGCTGTAGGAAGCATGGAAAATCAACAAAGAACAGCCATGAACTTATATCTAAAAACTATTTCTTCTTCTCCTTTATATTCCAGCTACATCTTCTCTTTGCATTTGCTACAGACACTGCACAAGGACCCTTTGAATAAATGGAAATCATTTATGAGTGAGGACTTGCAGGCCAAAAACCAAAGTCTTGCTATGAATACAAATGTTAGTGTGGTAACATGTTACCAGTTAGAGATAAGAAACTACAAAACCCATTTACTAACATTCAAACCGTTAAAGTTCTCATTTTTTCAGCATCCATACTTACATCCTTCCAAACTGGACGTAAACTAGCATTGCTAATCTGTATCAGATAAACTGTTTGCCTTATTTAATTTTAATAGAAAACAAGAAAACGTGTATCTGAAATAGAAACAGTAACATTTAGCACACTACTAAAAACATAGTAACATTAACTGAAATTAGCAAAATAAAATATTTTAAAAACAGCTTTGCGCACCAGGAGTAACCGTAGTATAACCATTTAAATAATTTTGCCATATTAAAAAAAAAAAAACTCCTTCCAATAATTTGTTTCTGTCAATCAAGAAACTACTTGGACTTTGCAAAGACAGAGTTGAGAATTCACAATCAAACAGGAGCCTGCAAGAGTACGAGCCCTTACCTTCACCCGCGTATGCCAGAATGGAGCGGGCGCGCATCTGCTTCCCTTCTGTGGTTTTGCCGGAGCAGGTGTGTGAGCAGGAGGACCATGCCGACCACATGCTGAGCACACAGTCCTTTGGGCACGGAGCTTCGCACACCACCGGGATTGGGTAGATAGCATCTCTACACAGCTGTCTGTCAGCCTCTTCTCCTGGGAAGAAAAAAGGCCAGTAGCAGTCTATCATTTGTTAAATTAACTTAAAATGAGCAATCTAGTCCAGATGGGCACACAAATAAATTAGATTCTGTTCTTCTATATAAATAAGGTAAATAGATTTTTATTAAAATTTCTTGTCTCCTCTGCCTTGACTCTAGAAGAACATGCTTTAAACTAGTTTAATTTGATACTCTCATGAAGTGAACACCAGCCTGGGTGGTCTTTAGGCTTTCATTCTGTAATACATACTTGATCCCACACAAAATCCAAATGTGAGTAACAAAGCATATAATTCACCTATGGAAAATTGTGTAGGGGAAAAACATCCTAACATAGCCAGTTTTATAACCCACATTTCATTCTTTGAATTGCAGCTATCCATCAAAATATGAAAAACCTCAGTAAACTGCAGTCACAGTGTTGTTTGGTAAGAAAGATCTTTGTTAGCAAACTAGCAACATATCATTCTTTGAGTCATGGAAGTATAAAAAGATCTATGTATTTGGATTCTACAGGTACATATTTAATTATAATAAAAATATTCAGGCTGGTATAAATTGTGTAATGAAATATTAGCTAGTGTTTAAGTAACAGGGTTGCTTTTTCAATCAGATAATCATGGGAGCACATGGGAAGATCTGAGATCTGAGATCTGTCTGAACAGCACCCTAATCACAACATGAATTGTTTAGTGAGGTGACATGATTTCTTGATCAAATAAGTTAATATTCATTAAGTGAGGAATGAACAAATTACCACAGATTTTGATGTCAATAAGTGTCATGATAAATCTTCATATTGGAGAAAATGATAGGAAAAATTAAGGGGGGGGAGATCTGGGTCCACTTTTTAGAATTCTAACCTTGTTATCACAACATAAGGCTTGTTACAAAGAATTGTGAAAAAGTTGCATCTAAGAATACAGTGGACTTCTGAGGCCCTGCTAACCACATACAATCAAAGTATGGAAAGACTCAGTACATTTGTAAACGTGAAAGATTTTGTTTTACATTTTTTTAAATAGAATAACATTTCAAAGCATCTGAATGACTTTGTGCTATATGATTCTTGCCGAACTAGGGCATAAAACCTTCTACTGAAACACTGTTGAAGCTTACATGATCTTGACAGGACCAAACAGGAGTTGTCTGCATTATGCACTTTCTAAGATCTATCATGTCGGCACCTTCCTTTTTTTAATAGCCAATGTCAACAAAATAATGTCTTATCAATATTTGCAAATATCTTCAAGACAACAAAATATTTGTTAGACATATTGACTAAATACTCCATAACTGAATCATAAAGGCACAAGCCAGTGTTAGTTACTACCACACAAATTCTGAAAGTTAATTCACTGAGAACAGTGCATGCTGTAAATGAAGCCAAAGATTTAAATACACTGCTTTACCCAAGTCTCAAATTAGGCTTTATTGCTTAATAGAATAATACTAACAAAATGATTCAAACACTAATCAGAACAGAAACTATGGAAACTACAGAAACTACATTTTTTGTCATTCAAGGTCTACAATCTTCTAACATTTCAAGTAAGAATCTCTGTTGAACTGAGTTCCTGAAATCAGTTCTTTAGTACTAATGACATATCATGAGTCCCAGAAGTATTAACAAATTCTTCGTGAAAGAGTAAAAGATGAGGGCCATCCATTCAATATTATATCCTTTTAACCAGTGACAAATATTTTATTCATATAGAATATTTAGGCAAAACAGACGTACAAACATCAATTTTCCTTGGCTCTGAAAACCAGGGGAAATCCTGCAGCTCATGTTTGTAAAATAGCCTAAACCTTTGAGATCTAGTCAGTCTCAACAGCTATATTTTCCCATATTAAAAATACAAATTTGAGCCCTGCCAAAGGCATCATAGCTCTCCCATATCAAGTTCTGTTTCCCTCACTGGACTCAGTCTTTGCATCAATTGCTCCCTCTGTTGTATTGCAGGTCATCACACCCTGACACCAGTGCAGGAGGGATTCCTTTCTGCTTCAGGAGAACAGCACATGTTTGGGTTCAAAGACAACAGACAGAGGAGTGGACTGCAAACTTCTTTTCCAAACAGAAAAATAAAGCTAGGCAAGATGAGAACCCTACTCTCAAACTGTTCCATTGCTAGGTAAGACTCAATGATGTAAACTTTGGGACACTCTTACACTTTGCAAGAAATGATACTATTACAATAAAGTGTGTCATAATGTAAATTATATTGAGCTTGTTTATCACCTGCTAGATGTTAACTTCAAACTCAAGCTAAATTTGGGGCCACAAGGAAAACTTCTATTAAATTAGTTTCATTCTGAGTTTAAATCTCAAATGAAACAAACCCTTCACTCTCTCCCAAAGTCAAAGCCCCTCTTTTCTCCTTTGCTTTTACAGAGAAAAATGATATGAATCTTACATATTGGCATTTCTTTTTTGTCAAGTGTCCAATTCTTATCTGAGGAATTCAATAGCATAGAAATGTAGTTGGAAGGAATGTTTTATAATGGGTACTTCTTATCTTCAGGGAAATATTTTATTTAGACTAAATTGTTTCTGACATTTCACTAATGATTTTATGAACAATTTGACCTTTGTTGCCTTCCTCTTTAAAGTGCACAGTGTAGTCAACTACCAGGAATCACTCAACCATAATCTGGGAACAACGCCAGTGTAAAGACTACTTAGAAAAAGTTTCATTTGAAAACGTTTGCCATTGTGTGTTGAAGCAAGTCTAGACGAGGGCTATGAAGGTGATCAGAGGGCTGGCACATGTCTCCTGTGAGGAATAGCACAGAAAACTGGAGTTTTTCACTCCAGAGATGATAATCCAGTGAGACATTATAGCAGCCTTCCAGTACCTAAACAGGGCTGGAAAGAAAGATGAAGAGAAACAAGAAAGATGAAGAGAGGCTTTTTGCAAAAACATGTAGTCATAGGACAAGGGGGAATGGCATTAAATGGAAAGAGAGAAGGTTTAGATTAAAAAAGACATTCTTTACTGTGAAGATGGAGAGGCACTGGAACACGTTGTCTGGAGAAGTGGTAGATGTTCCATCCCTTGAAGTGTTCAAAGGCCAGGTGGGATGGAGTTCTGAACAACCTGTTTTAGTGGCAGGTGTCCTTGCCCATGGCAGCAGGATTGGAACTAGACAATCTTTAACCATTCCATGATTTTATTTGAACATTATGGGTGTAAATTTATGTTGCACAAGATTTGAAGACAGAACTCCAAAATACATAACTGAAAGGTCTCTGCCCTGAGTTACTTATACTCTAAACAACAGAATGACAAAAAGTAAAAAGCAGTAAGATGAAGACAGAATATGACATTTCTGTCAAGAGAACTCTTCATCATTTATCAGTAATTTGTTAATTAAAATCTGGAATCTTGCAATTGTCCATATTCACAAACAATGCCTCTGTTGTTGAATGATATTTCTCTCTTAGGCAAGAGACACACATTTTGGACTAAAATCTCCACATTATACTTAAGGAAATGACTGCATGTAAAAATGGTGGGAGGAAAAAGAGGTTTTGTTTTTCAAGAATTAAAAATGTCAAAAATCAGGTAAACCTTTGCTGGGATTTTTTTTACAGATTTACATCAGTGAGCAGTGCCAAGGGGACAACTTTTTGAATCCACATCTTTTCCTCAAATAATTGTGCTGGATCCAGCTAGACAATCAGCAAAGCAAGTCACATTGAAACTTTCTTTTGGCCGTCTTCTTGGCATGAAGATTTCCTGGTATGTGTGTACACGTGAGAGTCACTATTGAACTACTGAACTATTTAGTTGCTTTAAAACAAGCCATCAAAACCAACAATAAAACAACAAACCAAACAAACAAAATCCCAGACCTCCTCCTGAACAGGCAAATTTTTATCAGGGGGGCAGCTTGTGAATAGCATTCAAGAGGAACTGTACTCATATCACCATTCCTGTTTTATTACATTCACAAAGCAGATATTACATCTATAAAAATTTAGTCTAGATGCTAAATGTTGGGCTAGACCACATTCTGTGGTTAATGCAGTTGAATCATGTCAGTCCTTTGTGGTTTTGTCTACTCATCTGTAAAATGTTTCTGATATTTAAGTTTCTTGTAAAATGCTTTAGGAAAGTTCCAATGGGAAACATTCCTAGAGCTGGTATCACTACAGAGACATGGTAATGAAACCTCTTGCTTATTGTGCATCTTTTAACATGATGCATGCTTCAGTGCACAGTCAAATTCTGACCTGTAGTAAATGGAAAGGCAAGTGCTTAACAGAGGGCAAAATGTTTTTTAAGCCTTAAAATGAACAGTAAAATCACAGCAAGATTCAATGAGGCATAGAGAACTTAAAAAAATCAACAGAAAATAAAATTGCTGCTGGAGCCCTATGTAATAAGTCAATGAGCTTGGTCTCAGTTCTTTAACGGGAAACCAGCTATAGTTTCTGAGAAGCTGAAGCATAACCTGATATAAACTAAGTAAAAATTTGACAATAAAATCAAAAGAAATGGGATTAAATAAAGAGAGTGCTTTGAACATTAATATCTAACATTATTTTTAATATGCCTGGGTGATCATTAAAGGACAGAAATATGACACAGTGGTAAAACACATTTTACAGTTGTTTTTTAAAGTTCATAAATGAAGTAATGGAAACAACTGAGCTCAAATGCTAAAACTGAAGACTTCATATCCTGTATTGCTTAGTTCAATGTGTTCAAATTTACTACTTCCATCTCAAAGGAAAAAGAGTCTCGCTTATGCCAGTATCTTGTACATGATGTGAAATCCATTGGAAAACTGGTGGGCAGCTGAAATGCTTGGAAAAGCACTCCAGAGCTCGATTTTTAAGGTGTTTGTGGGTGAGGAAGGCCTTGTCATTATTCAACTGCCTTCAGTAATACTTTTAAATATGGAGGCTGCAGGAGAAAAATGCGGTTACTTCACACAATAGCAAAATCAGTGAGCTGTGCTAGTTGCCACTGACTGCTTCCTTCCTTTCCTGTGCAGAAAAATTATCAACAGGAAAGTATTGAACTGCCTCTAGTATGGGTGGTAAAGGCTGAAATGGCTGAGAATGTTCTTTGTCTTGAACTCCCATGCAGTCACCTCTATGCATTCCTTTCACATCAGGACCTATACGTGTCCTTACATTGCCTCCCTTTTCAATCTCAAAATGTGTCAGACTGGCTGAGGAGCCAAACTCGCTGTGTGGATTCTGTCCATCAAGAACAAAATATGCCTAACTATATTCAAAACTTACTAAAACCAGATTTGTGCTGTGTGCTCAGTCCTGATTTCCGTATGGAATTAACTTTAATCACTTTCCACAGTCCCAAGGGGTAAAGCATATCTTTCTCTACTAAAAAGTTTGTACATGATGCAATGATAAATTTTTTTTACATTATTCTTGTAGAAATATACAATCCCAGTTTAATTAGAAGAAGGGAAAATGGGGGTGGTTGTTTGTTGTTTCTTAATTTTCTTACAATTCTGAAGTAAATCAGGGAAAAAAACTAGCAAGAAAGTATCAGTCTAAAATTTACTTGTCTCAAAGTTACAAGACTGTTATGACTAGACTGGAACAATATAGAAGGAGCAGTAGTGACTTTAACTGTCATTATTCTAAAGACAATTACAAAAAATAAAGAAAATCACTAAATAAGAAAATGTACAAATTTACCCAAATGTGAAGTTCTGTACTAGATTTTCTTTAGTAATAACCTTGTCAATACATTGGATGATTAGTCTAATGCAAAACGGAAATTCTTCACGACTTAAAAACTATCAAATTTATTTAAAAACCATACATTTTTCACATGCTAGGACACCCTATATCTGCAAATGAGCAGATAGTAATCAATCATTAGGGTAAACTGAAATTATTGTTCTAATTTCTAATACTTCTGCATTTCTTTAAAATCACTAATTGATTACCAAAGTACACCACAAAAGGAAAAATCCTGCCTGTCTAGCATGAACTGTCACAGCAAATTAACTTTTCCTTCCAAACCTTGGTGCTCCAGCTGTAGTGACTTTTTCTTTTTAAACATCAAAAGAGGTAGAGAACTATGTTGTGAACTATGCATACCCGTAATACTTTCATTTAAATTCTTCCCTTTTGCATAATCAGACACCTGCAATGTGTCTTCCTCAAACCTCCATATTGTACTTCAACCTTATCAGAACAGCTGATTGGAAAGTCAGGTGCATAGCAGGTCTGTTGTTTGTTTTTTCTTATACAGGAGGAACTGTCTGAGGAATGCTTTCTTAGAGCACGTGTCTCTAATTAAAATGTATGTACAACTGCAAAAGGCTGACCCAGATTTTTCGGTAGGAAGAATTTAGAAGTTAATCTCTGAAAACCTAATCAAATAAGCCACAGAAAGGGGAACAATAATATTTACATGAAATTCATCATTTACCATCTTGCTTAGCTCAACAATCTTAAGCGTATTTGGAGGGAAAAAAGCAGCACATGCAGCAGTATCTGACTGACAGAACAATATTTGCTCTTGAATCAGTTCAATACTTGCAAATAACACATACTTTGATAGACAATAGGAGACTTTCTATGTTTTATTAATCCCTTCATATTATCTTGATGGTATTTATTCATATCTGCTCCAAAGAAAAGTCTTTCAGTGTAAGCTTTGATGTTAGTAAAACGACAGTGTCTTCTTTCAAAACAGCAGCCACAGTGTATTAATATCTTAGTAATTATTTTCCATTACAGTTCCTGAATGATCAGCTGTCAAAAAATATTGACAAATTATCAACATGGAATAATTTTAACCTCTCTAATTATCAAACATAGAACTACATTAACTACAATTTATGACCTCAATATATCCTACTTCATTGACTCCTAAGTTTTTCAACACACACAATGTGAAAAGACGGTTTATTTCCCCCTTGTATTATTCTTACCAAGTGAAGCTTTTGCATTCATTTCTGATGCTTAGGTGCCTAGCTCATAGCTCCAAGTGTTAAATCAGTTGCTAATTCCCTAATCACATGCCTTTCTCTCAATCGCTTTTGCTAAGTAGCATTTGCATTTAATTAAGTACATCTTAATTAGTTGATGGTTAATATTCTTGAAGCAATTTCTTCTAAGAAGTCTAAGTAGAAACAGCACTGATTTCAGTGAAGACAAATACACTGCTTACTCACATCTGTACATTATGCAAAATGACAGAAAGTTGGTCTAATAGTTTGATGATACGAAAACATTGCAGGATTGTAAACTGTTTGATTTGGTGATTTGTGTGTGCAAATTTACTGTGGCTTTGGTTTCAAAGAAGAATGGTAAACGTGATGCTTCAGACACTGCACCATGAATCTCATAAAAATGTATGTTGGTTTTTTTTTTTAAATGAGAAACTTGAGAGCACAAGCACAGATACCTTCATCTTATTTACATGTTTACCCTGACTGCACACATAAACCAGTGACATAGCGAAAAGGCCAGTGTCTACACTCCTTTACTATGCAAACACTGGAAGATACATATACCATTTAAAATATAATACTAAATTTTGAAAGATGGTTTTGGCTTTTTTTTCTTTATGAAGCAAACATGATGACAAATGACTAATAAAGACAGGAAGTAATAGTATACAAAAGGAAAATAGCTGGAGTTTAGAAACCCACCATATCCAGTGTCTTTCCAATCAAAGATACCAGCATGTCAACACATTTCATAAAAAATCAGGATCTCTTTATTATTTTCTATTCCTTAACGGGATGAAACACCACACTTTACAAGCAATAAGTTCTTGTTAACGGCTATGTGCAAATTTCTTCTTTATTCCTTTATTCGCCTTATTGGAAATGAAATTCTGATATGTGGGATGACAGTGGCTTCAAGAACTCCCACATTCATGAAGAAATCTAATTTCAACAACAGCACCTGAACATTTCAGCTCCTTCTCTGTAAGCAAACCAGTAAATCAGCTCAGTTACAGCTTAGACATTAGCATGTGTTCACTAACCTTTCCCACAACACAGAGTATTATGAACTGTGTAGAAAAAGTGTAGAAGCAGGTAACCCCCTAAGAGAGGTTTATAGGAAAGCTAGAAAATGCAAAAGCCACTCTGGTACAGACATATGACAGTTCTGGTTACAAGGCTTCTTCCCTGCCTTAAGCTCATCCAAAAATTCAATCAAGAAAAGTGAGTCACCACTAAAAAATCCGAGTCAGTACTCCTTAATACAACAGGTAAAGATTTGCACCATACACAAAAAAGTTACAGAATAACCAAAACCAAAATAATACTCCATACCTTGAAGTTATGACAACAATAAAGGGACAACTCTGACACAAAAATTAAGAACATATTTTAAAGATGGATGTTTCCTGCTATGATTTCTTCAGAAGGAAACATCTTTGCATATTCTTTGGATGTAACTAAAAATAATGGTTAAAGATAATGAACTGACACCTTCAGATACAATATTAAGGCTTCCAGTAATCCTATTTTAATGACTGGTAATAGCGGAACACAAGTATCACCATTTGTAGTAGAGTCATCTATCAGGATTACAGTCATGTGGACAGAGTCTAAATTAGACAGATGCAAATAAAACCAGGGAAATAAATAGTATTTCTTCACCCAAATAATATTTTTTGATGTAAAATGAAGTGTCATTTGGACAGATTAAACAACAGTATGAAAAAATAATATTCCATAACTATGTTAACATTGAAATATACAGAAACCTGAGGCATTTGACTGGGAAAAAAACAACCAAACAACACCACCACCACCACTACCAACAAACCACCATGCCTTGTTTTTTTATTAAAGGGAAAAGTTCTTATTTGTTCTTGAATTCTTTACTCAATGAGACTGAGAAAAGTGAGAAACAACTGTTATCTTTTTGCCATCTTAACATTTTATGATATCCACTTTAAAACTTTACCTCTAATTCCTTTATCTCCTCTCTAAATTTTCATGATCTTTTCCTAGATTTATTCAGGTTGAAAACCAAAATTACATATATTTGGCTCAGAAAACACAGAAAAAGATTTTCCAATTCTCCCTGTATTTCTAAGTGGTGGTGGTGATGGCAACCACATTGTCAGTTCCCTCAAGTATACAGCAATCACCTGGCTACCTCTGAGGGTCCCAGTTTAAAAATAGAATAAAATAAAATTAAAATAAAAATAAAATAAAATAACAACAAACATAACATAAGAAACATAACATAACATATAACATAACATAACATATAACATAACATAACATATAACATAACATAACATATAACATAACATAACATATAACATAACATAACATATAACATAACATAACATATAACATAACATAACATATAACATAACATAACATAACATAAATATATATACACATGAGGCAATTTCCTTCACTATACACACAAAGGCACACTGAGAGTGTCTTATAGCATTAACTATGGCTTAAAAAGTAACACAGCCTTTTTATCTCTGATACAACCCTGTAAGTTACTGAGTGCATATTTTGTATTATGCATCGAAGACTAATGGAAAACCCTTCTTACAGATGACACCTTCTTTGATTCTTCACTACTTCTGATACTACTGAATATTGAACAGTATGAAAGAGGCTGTATCTGAACTATTAGTGACAAAGTCAGTATCACTGAAAAAGCCTGATTTGAATAGGAATACTGAAGAATTAATCCAAATTAATTAAACTGAGACCTTGAAGGAGATTAGCTAAACTGTATTAACATTTTGTGTGGCTATCCTTATTCAGAATGAAAGAGAAAATTCTTGACAAATAGAATTAAGGACACCTTAACTCTGAATAAGAGGATTCACAGATACATTTAATATAGTTTAACTAATTATTTTGCATTAGTTTGGATAAACTTCTCAAAATGTCTCCACGCATATAGGACACAGTAAACAAAAACTGAAACACTTTAAACTGAAACTTTAACACTGAAACACTTTAACACTGAAAACTTTAGCTGACAATCTCCTATACTTTAACTTGATGCCATAGTACCACAGGGATAGAAGTTCAATATTTCTAATAAAGAGTCCAGCAGAGTACCCACACACTGCCTAACAACAGGAGTAAAATTTTCCTATTGCTTGACAGGTAGTTGAAGCATTTTCATGGTTCATTTGCTAATGTAGTCTTACTGAGAATGATAAGGAACAGAGAATACAAGTATATTGATCATAACCAAGCACAGTTGCCTTCTAGCGTCAAATAAGCCAATCAAACGTCATCTTGATATGAAAGAAAAAATAAGTTTGATGACAGGCTACAGTCCCATTGAGAATAAAATCAATATTAGTCATGGGACCAAGTGGAATCAATATGTCAGACCAATAGGCCACTTTAGCAGGCTGGGGAAAGGAAGAGAAAAGTGCTGACAGAGCTATAAGGAGAAAAGAAGACAGTGCAAATCTGGAGGATGAGATCACTTGAAAATTCACACTGTATTTCTAAAAACACTTGTCAAAAGCACCAAGTCACCTTTAAAAGGTATAGCTGATTTCAAGATCAACTGAGCATTCTTATACACTTTTCCCAATCAAGCCACAATTCATATTGTGACAAAATGATATAAAAGTATGACTTCAAAAAAATTAAAAACACTTTCACTATTTATTTTCAAATTGTCACAGAAACTCCACTGTATTTCAAAGTGAAGAAAAATCCTTTCACAGACTTTAGAAATACTGGTAGTGTTCTCTGAACATTAGTAACAATAGGATTTAAAATACATGTATTTGAAAATGCAAAATGTACCTATTTTATTGCAATATGTCTTTTTGCATGTCTAAAAATCAAGATGTCTTATTACTCACTAGAAATTATGGCATTACTTTTTTCACTGCTAAGTATGCCCAGCAATTTTAATTCATCAGATATGGACACATTGAGTGTTGTAGCCTTTTAAAAGTTTTGACAGGCATTATACCGTAACTGCTATTTTAGGCATTTCCCCCTCCCCTCCAATAAAGTCAAAATTAAGTGGAGAACAAGTTTGGTAAGGGCAATGGAATTTCAATGACTCCAAACAGTTTGATTAGAAAAGATAATTCGGATGTGCTGATCTGAACTAGATTAACATTCAGGGATATGAGTTAGGAATAGAAGCACAAAAAGGAAATAATAGGTAAGACTAGAAAAACAGTAGCACAAAAACAATGTGACAGTTCCACTAATGTCAGTAGAATGACAGTGCTCACCACAATCTTTCTCAACAATTCTCTACACCGAGGTACTAATCTGCATATTTTCAGCAGCTACCTTAAATAGCCTGGATTTTTGAGAAACACCAAAGCTTTCACAAAGTTCAGAATCTCATTTTCAGCATAAATATGATCTTTGGTGGGTAACTTTATACATTAAAATAAATAATTCAAAATACTAAAACAACTCAAAAAGTTGCGACATAAATGGATTTATACATACTCCAGCATTGCAGTATTTTCCTAGAACTTGGCCACCAAGATTTTAATATTATTCTTCTTTCTAATGCAAAAGCTTAACTCACAACTGAAGAGAAAGACTAATGATAGGTACCTGACAGGATATGAGTTGAATTTTTCAGTTTGTCAATTATTTAGTATTTCACTACTGCACAGTGAATTTGCAGCAAGTATACAACTGTGCATTCATATATATTTGTGATACCTCTTGCCACACAAATACATATGTAACTCAAAAGGGGGTTTAAGAGAGCAAGAAGAATTATTTTATATGGCGAAAGATGATTGCAAACATTTTCTTTGCATTATTCATCCAACTGCAGCTAGTAAAGAGTTGTCACTCTCTATGTAATGACAGCTTAATTCAATCACAGTTAAAACATAGGACCCAAGAGGTGTAAGAGAGATCACTGCCACTGTCATGTTTACACATTTCTGAGAAATGGTTTTAAAATTAATTTCATGGATGCTTTTGTCTGTGTCCTACTACTGGCAGATAAAATGCAGTCTTTGGAGAACATCTCTTTATCCATCTTGCAATGAATATCTTCTCATCATTACAAGTGGAAGGCACAGCATGCCTTTAGGGAGCTCAGACTGTGAATTAATCTTCTCTTTTGGAATAATTTTCATAGTTGATTCCTCTCCAGAAGACTAAAACTAACCCATCCTTTTGACTTTTTCTTTCTCTGAGTCTTTCAGTGCATGAATTCAGAGAAAGAGCTGTCGGGAAAGCAACCAGAGGTAAATACCAATACACCTTACAAAGCTGTGCTAAATTAAGGAAATATACTAACATTGTCACAACTAAACAAAAAATAACAGGAACAGCTCTTCAAGTATAGGGACATTACAACTCTTCTACTCTGTTAATAAGTTATGCAAGCTAATGTCCTAAAGTCACAGAAATCTGAGAGATTTCACTGTAGCTTTATACCTACTCACAGAAATCCATTGTACCCTGAAAATAGGGTTCCCTTTCCCTACTGGTTTTCTAGAAGCCTCCCACAATATATAAGATGCTTCTAGCTAATGCAATTCTCCGTTTGCCATTCTTTAAATTAAAAAAAAAATAAATTCTCAGACATTTAGATTTCATGTAGTTTCTGCTTAATATCTTTTTTCCTGGAAAACACTAATGCAGCACTTTGCTATTTACAAAATAATATCAGTACCAAAAGAGGACATTAAAAAAAAATTAGAACCAAACATCTGATAATTCCTAGGGCAAGATTTACATAATTAATCCATAAATTACCCCCAAAAGCTTGTCAAGAAACCAAACAGTAAATGCCAAAATTAAAGCTGTCTTTTTATAACACAGTTTTTTAAATTGCATAATCACATGCATATTATTTTTCCACTGGGTCCCTTCCTCCTTCAATTCACAGATTGGAAATTCCTTAATGAGGAGCTATTTGGTATTTTTAGTTTTATTCTCTTTGTTCAAGGCAAGAGCCTATGTTTTATTTACCACACACTAATTAAGAGTGTTATTAAAACACAATTGGCATTTTTCCTAAGATCTTTCTGTCATGACTATCAGACGCCCACTAGTACAGCACTATTTTCAGAACACTGAAGATGTGACAGGTCAGTATTATTTATATTTTGCTGATGATGAACAAAAACAGAGCAAAATTAAACCCTGAAGAATGACACAACTAAGGCTAGTTGTTTCACAGACATTGCATTCATTACTACAAAATGTCCTCTTAATTGCCAAAGGAGATATATCTGTCTCACAAATAAGTAGCAGGTTCTGTGGGGAAAACCTCACATTGGAACAATTAAATAGTTAAATACTTTCCTCTGATACATTTACATAAGGACCAGACAAACAATCTTAATTTCCTAATGGTTGAGGGTTTGTCATTGCAATGTAAAATACTGAATTTTGATGTAATACTTCTTTCCAATTTTCTAGTTTAAAACATAAGAAAATGGATAAATAACATTTCCACCATAGATGTTACACTGATGCTGGACACTGCTGTTCTGTCTGGTGATCTCATGAGACAAAAGCAGAAGTAGACTAAAAATCATTGTGTTCCAGTCCTAGAAGTTATGAATTTTCTTTCCCATTCTCTAGCTTCTTATCCAGTCTTATTTTCTCCAGACACTAATCCCAGTCTGCCACCTCACTGTCCTTTTCACCTGGCCCTGTCAAATCCTGTCCAGCTGCTTGTCAAATCCTCCCTTGGGCTGACCCTTAGCAGATTATCCCTCCCCAAATTCATTCCTAATTCTTGTCATGTAGAGATGGTGCTTGTGTAGTGCACAGGATTGCAAGAACTGCAAAATGGCACAGACTATGTTAAGGCTCTAAATTTCCACCGGAACAGTTATCTTGTAAAGTCAAGTATTTTTTGCCAGATAAGAGTGGTTTTCATTAATAAGTACTCAACACAAATTATGATCTGTAAGAAAGGTCAGACAACAAGCTGCTTAAGGCTGGAAGTACTGACAGTAAAATTCCTATTTATTCTGACTCAACATGACTAGCTCATGACGATGTTTGAATCGTCACCATTTATCAACACTGTGGTTTCACAGCTTTGAAATTTTACAACATTTATTTAGAAGTGGACTGTAAGCATATAGGTTGTTGGAAAATGTAATTAGGCCTGTGCAACCTTTTTTTCTCAGATGGAAAACTGACTCCCATTAAATCTAAGGAGAATATACTCTTAGAATATTTTATCATAAAGATTAATGACTAATAGTGTGTAACATAATATTCCAAGAAAGTGGTTCTTAATGTATAACTATGCAGCATTATTTTTATATCTAACAGTATTAGATATAAAATTATCTCTTCTAAATATGTTTTGTAAAAATATTTCAAATATTTTCTGAGTATGTTCTAGGGAGTTAACATGTTGCCATACAAATCCAAAACCAAAGTTCAATTCTGGGTCTATAGATCCAGTTTTATCATCCACCCATAACTTCATAACCCCCCTTTTCTTTCTTTTTTCATAACAGCATAATTTGAAGTGTTATATGGAAAAACTGTAATGCATTTGACTGACCTTCCTAAAAAACCCCAATTGTTATGATTTATTTCTACAATTATCCTTCTCTGTATTCTTACCATGATGAAACTTGGAGTCTAACCAGAATTGGGTTCCTGCATTGCAGAATGCTACATAAACCAAAACGTATCCATCAAAATCCCCTTATCCTAATTTACCCTCAAGCAGTTCTTGCAATATCCTACCTGTTGTGGCATAAAAAAGCAAGTTACTGAGAATATGGATAATATGAAACATGTAATTGCATTCTGTCAGGTACATTTACAAAATACTTGCGCTTCCCACCACAGTAACTTCTATTCATAGAAGTCTAATAAATTCTACACAAGCATTATACTACATTTTAGAAGTAAACAGGCCAAAATACACCAAACTTATCTGACCAGACAGTCACATTACAATCTATGACATGAGAAAAAGATTTTGGTAGTTATGTTGGCCCACCTGTTTTTAACTTCATAATATTATTTGTGGGCATTAATATCTCACCAGACAGTGTCCATACCAAGTGCAAATCCATCTTAAAAAATCTATGATAAAGGGTCATAAAAACCTACAGCCCTTGGAAACAAGGGTCTACTGCGCTGCCATAAATGCTAATTGTTTACTGGACTATTCAGATGAAACTTTGGTTTTGTTATACTTATTCCTTTAATTGAAATCATCATATCAAATTACAGGCAAACTATTAAAGACAGGGAAAAAGAAAGATAAGTATTTAATTAATTACGTATAACTAAATGACTTCATGTTACATAAACACTAAAAGCATCCATTCTTTTATGAAACTCAATAGTGACATGTCAACGTTCCTAATATCAAGAAGTGAGATAAAAAAGAATTGGTGTGATGAATTAAATGTGACCTTTTATTGACAGAAGAATTATCAATTATCAAACTTTCCTGAGACTCGAATGATATAGTTTAAGCAATACTGTGCGCTTTTTTTTTTCCTTATATTCCTTTATACTAAATAAAGCGAATCCTGTTAAAAATAAACGCCTTAAAAACCCAATGCTCTGAAACATAATGGCCTGAGTGTGTCAGCTTTAAGGTCCTTTCTATTGACTGTATTTTACCCTCAGTAAAAAAGTCTTAAATATACCAAACATCCAGGAAACATATTCAATAGGTTTTTATGTGAGCAGAAAAGTAAAAGGAATGGAAGGAAGAACTTGGTTATTAGGATCATAGCCCATGTGTTTACAGTGAAGAACAAAGTATGCATCTTATATTTGATTTAAATGCCTCAGATGGTTATCCAAAAAGCTGTCAGCAGCAAAGAACAGTTAAAACAATTATGTTATGATATTAGCTAGGAAATAAATATTAAGAAATTATGACTAACGCCCATATAACCAAGTTCCTGTAAGCATAAGGCACTATGAGCTCAAATAAACTATCATTAGCTCCTGTATTTTTCTACTAATTGACTACTGAGCATTGACCAGATTTTGATCTGGGTTTTCTTACAGGCATAACTGAATAATTCAATGTAATTTAAATTTGAATCTGGATCTTCGTTGTTTCTAAAGAACTAATTCATAAAGTGACACAAAGCAGTATTTTCTTTTCTAAATAATCACCATAAAATTCAACCAGTCTGATAGTTTCTTCATTCAATGCATGCAGCTGCACAATAGAAATGTCAGAAAAAGGCACACCTATAAAACACCTATGTTCAGATCCATTGAATCTTTTATTGTTTCCCATTATGAAAATGAATGAAGACCAGAAGCTACTCAGTTAGCATTTGATTCAAACCATGAAAATACAGAGAGTCAATCCTAAAACCAGCCAAAATATTTTAAAGAAATATTGTTGCACCAGTCAATCTTCAGTTTTTCCTGAAACTTATTCTATACATTTCATTAGCTGTTTATTGTAAGATGACATACAGCCAAAAGCAAAAAATTAAGGAAGGAAACTGAGATATTGATCAGGAAACTATAGAAGAAAATTTAAACTACATGAAGAAATTTAAAAATATTTACTTCAAAGTCAAATTCAACAAATTTAAGAGAACAAGTATTTCAGAAATAAATATTCCTAAGTCTAGAGAAAAACAATAAAGGAAATAAAACATAAGATGTTACATAGCTGAAGTATGGTGTCTTCAGTCAGTCTCACTAGCTGAGAATAAACACAGATAAAGGACAGGTACCCTGGAAATGTACTCTCTTCCATTTTGGTCAGTATGGTGTTTCAGCTCCAAACAAAGCAGCTAAACTAATTGGTTTGAAATGTGTCTGAATAAAACAGACTAGTCCACCTTTTATATCTTTTAATTAATACCAACACCATTATTTTGCCCCCAATACTGCACAACAGATAAAATCCGCCCATTTACTTTAGAATATACTGATGTCAATGGTTTGAATTTGTGCTTCAGTCTCAGCAAGACCAGACCTGTGTCACTCACCTTCATCCAGGTGCCAGAAAAGAACTTGTGGCACTCAGCTACATCAGCATGCATCTCTGCCTAGACAACTTCAGCAGCAATTTTACTACTTTAAAGAGTTGTAGGAATTTGCATATACACAGAGCCTTGCTGTTGCCACCGCTCCCTCTTCTAAGGCGAACCTCTCTCTCAGCTGTGAGGCAGAAGATGGTAACGAGTCCATTCCTGTCTGTCCCCTGTAGAGCTACTGTAACCCAATAATTAGTGAGCTTCATCAACATCCAGAAGAAATGTGTGCTTCAAAAGTGAGATCTGTTTCATCCAGAGTAGCACATGCAGTGCTACAAAGGCCAGTATATTATAAAGGCTCTAAACCAATTTATTATTTACACGTTCTTACAAAATGAGCAAGTAATTTCAGCTGACCATGTGAGGATCAGAAGTACACTATTGACACTTCAGCCAATGCCAGCGTCTGTGTTACAGGCTTCAGCCCAAAGATAAAAACCAAAAATGAGTGAACAAACATTTTGAAGGTATTTTCACCAGTAGTTAATTTCGTAAAATTTTATGTCACAAATTATTTTGCCCTATTTACATAAGAGTAGCACTAATATGTCTGTTAACAAAGTGGAGAAGGAGCCAGCTTTCTCAGTACGAACTTTAAATAATACAGAGATATTTTTGAAACAGTATTCTTCAGACTGTCACAGCTACAGAGAAATAGAGCAAATTCATCTGTTCTAAAATCACTTTTCTAAACAGTGTTAATACGTTTAATGAAAGATGGTATATATATAGGTGCATGCATGACAATATACCTTGCATATATTACATATATAACAAAAAGATGAATATCAATTTATTTTTAAAAAGTCATTCTATCATTAGTAAAAGTCAGTCTGTAGAATGGAACACTAGCAACAGAGGCCTATTTATTAAAATTATGTACACTATGAAGGAATTCTGATCACTTTCTGTCCAGTTTGGGAGTTTCCATCAAAAGGTCTTCTCTTCACCTTAAAAAGCTCCTTTGTAAAATTTCCAGGAAGATTTACTAAGAATATTTATTCTGAAAAGGTTCTTTGCACGGTAAAAGACTGAAGTTCCATTTATATAATAAAATACATCAAAGTTCATTACAGCTTCTGCAATGACAACCTGGGATACTGACTGTCATATTATTTTCAGCCTGAATGAAAATTCTGATTACTGCCATCTGCTGTGAAAAGAGAATAACAATCACAGTCCTCCAGCAATGAGATGGGAGGATAACCTATTGTTTGCTGTTGTCTCAAAGGTTGTAATGACTCTTATCTAAACACCAAAATGAAAAGAGAAGCTAATTTCAGTTTGTGGTGGTTTGAAACGGTCTGGCTTTTCGGGCGTGGTAGGGAACAGAAAGATGGCTCCTGTAAAAGCTGCCAGAAGCTTCCAAGCTGTCCAGGCAGAGCCAGTCTCTGATGGCTCCCAAAGATGGACATGCTGCAAGCCACAGCTGGGCTAATTAGAAAAGAAGGTAACACCTCTGTGACAACATATTTAAGAAAGGGTCACAGTAGTATGCAGGCACACGCCAGTAGATGTAGCCATGTAGTTGTAGATAGGCAGGGGAGAAGGAGTACAGCATGTAGAAGAAACAACAGATATGAACACCAGCAGTCAGCCAAGAAGAAGAAGGAGGAGGAGAAGGTGCTTCAAACATCGGACCTGAGACATCTCTGCAGCCTGTGGTAAGGACGGTACCAATGCACTGTTCCCTGCACCCTGAGGGTCCATGGAGGAGCTGAGATCCACCCCACGATGGAGCAGGAGGGGGCGAGCTCCTACAGAAGGGACTTTGGTCTGGTGGCGGGTTAACGCGGATAACAAGGCCTTTGCTCCTGGGAACTGAAGGGAGTCATTTGTGTTAAAAAAGCCTTGTTTCACCCCCACCCTAAGTTCGGACCAGCCTGGCCTTGGGAGAAAGAGCGGAGGCAGTGTCCGGGGGGCTGCTTGCCAAGAGGGAAAACCAACTTGTGTGAANATGAGGGGGGTGGGGGTGGGGAAGAGAAAGTGTTTAAAGAAAATGTTTTGCTGGCTCCTTTAACTCTGTAATAAATTCACTTTATCACTTTTAAGAATTGAGCCTGGTTTTGCCTGCCTTAATTAGAGGGTTTTTTCTCTCTCAGTATCCTTATCTCACCTTGGGAAAAAATTCCTCTCCCCTGTTCGGCTGCAGAGGGGAGGGAGCGGCTTTTCGTGGGGGCTTTGGTATTCGGCCAGAGCTAAACCATGACACAATTATATGAAACGACCTCACAAACACTGCTGTTTGATTCTAATTGTGGGGCCAAATATCCAGGTCAAGGCATATTATCCCAACTAATTATGCTTAAGATGTATAGAACGATGCAACAGTGCATAGGAAGAGAAGAAACTAATTAGTGTTGGGCTTATTTTACATTAAAGTTACGGAGTTTTATCCTTTAGAGTACAGTCCTTACTCTGAAATATACACCTCCAGTCTTTTTCATTTTATATAGCAGAAGCCAAGGGCAAAATACAGTTTTGTTTTAATACATTTAAATCCCTTCAATCCAACCTTTCCTATACAGGATCCAACCCTTCTTATCTAGGCACATTAAGATTTAAGATTGGCTTGTTGTTAATAATAATAATAATAATAATAATAATAATAGTAATAATAATAACAACAACAACAACCACCACCCCAAACTCCTAAGAAGCTGAAGAGAATATTGTTTAGCAAAGATTATTTCAGTTTGAGTAACATAGCAATCTTAGGCAATAATTAATTCCACACTGTTTTCCTTCAGAGTCATTTTTACCTGTAAAACTGAATGAAATTCCCTGTGTGCTACTAAGATCCATAATATAGCAATGTATGATGAGTATACAAACTACGTGTCTTGTTAATTGAGGAACAGTCTTTAACTGACAGTCAATGCAATCTTCTCTGAAAGCGCCCAAAGAAAAATGAATTTCACAAATTTCTTATGATGAATAATTTAAACTGTGATGTTTAGACAACGGACGAGTAGCATTCTCCAAACTTTATTTTGCTGCAAAACTTGCCTGTTTGCAAAGTGTTGCTCTCTTGTATTTTGCAGAGCAGAATGTAGGTGCCTCCAACAAGTGTTTGGTGAAGGACATAATGGATATTCTGTTGACTGCCAGACTAGGAGGCCTAAGTACTAGAGGGGAACTACCTGGGAAGAGGTGGTGGTGTGTGTTGAAAAAGTATTTTAGAGTTGTCTAATTTTAGTGGGTTGATGCTGTGGGAGGCAAAGTAATAAGATGCTTGAGCAGAGTCAGCTTGGAGGGAGAGACTGCTGAGGTTGGTGGGTCTTTACTTTGTTTGCTTCTATGGCATTGTGCTAATTCTTCTCAGGAGAGAGCTAAACAAAAGACACTGGGCATTACTGGTGAACTATACAGAAGATTGTTTACTAAGACAATGGATTTCAAAGAAGAGCTGGGCCAATTCATTACATTCCTCTCCATTGCTTTTGCACTCTGTCAAAAGTGATCACATATCCTTGTGATTGGATGATCGGGTGATCAGATCTTTGCAAAACAAGCCATAATTGCAATTTGTTTTCTCCTTTCTCTGAAGCTATGCCCCCACCTCTTTAATCTGAAAGACTGACAGGCCAAAGCCTGACCTCTCACTCCTTCTGGGGCAGATTGCTGATATAGGTAATGTATAATGCCATATATTTACAGCTATATATAATGCCAAACAATTCAGAAAGACAGAAAGACAAAGATTAATATTGGGAGTAAAAAAATTAAACACAAGCCTTCAAAGTCAAATTTGGCCAAAACCAAAGCCCATGAAGTGCTGAGAGCAAATCCTGTGACTTTTCAATAGAAAATACAATATACATAAAAGATATCTCCAAGTTTAATGACTTCATTGCATGCTCCAAATATAAAATGAGTTATAGTCAATATAAATTACTATATTAAAATTTAGTAAGAAATTAGGTTACACATGTGAGAAAACACAATTCCTCAAAACAAAGGTAAGACAAACAAAACAATCTAGTAAAGCAAAAAATCAGTATTTTTGGTTTACTTTTTTTTAAAAAGAATTCACAATTATTTAGGAAACATGTTCATTTATGATGAAAAGGCCATTTTTATCTGAAAATGTATACCAAAAAACCTGCAAGTTTCAGTTTCCTTGCCAAGAAATTAATACATTGCAAAGGGAATTTTTTTATAAAGATATAAAATATAGTAGATTCAATATTGTAATTCTAGGCTAATCTCTTTCTGAGCTGTAAAAAATGGTTACCAGTTCTCTTAGGTGTATGCAGAAAAATAAACATTCTAACTCTAAGCTTTGCAATTTAAGCCCCAGAACCCAATTATGACTGAAATTCTTCAGCATGAAAGCTCAAGATTTAAATATCTCTGTAATCAGTTCTTATTACTTCTGATCTATTTAATTTAAAAATATTTTGTGCAGCTGTTAACACTCATCTGAGGTGTCCTCTTACTTAATCCTCTGTTGGGATTTAGAAGCCTCTTACCATACTACACTGTAGTTAGTATAATTATTTTCATTTATGTGCTGCTCTAGACTATAATATTATTAATGAATAAGGACTATTCTCACAACAGTAATTAATGAATCTTCTGTAGATTAAAGTACTCTGTAAGGAGCTTTCAAAATTGGTTTTTATGACTATGTCATCCAAGTTCTCTTTTGTCTCGCAGAGTGTAATTGAATAATGGTCGTATTTTTTTGACCTTTTGAAGAAGCAAGACAGCTTGAACTGTCAATCCAACTCCACAACACACATCAAATGGTGCTTTGTAATAAACACAGTATTATTTTTCTTCCAGCTATACTTACTGCAACGAATCTTACTTTACTCACACTTTATTTGTTTCTGGACTCAGAGGATCAGCTTTGTTAGTGGGATTACATCAGGGAGTTCAGTCAATCCACTGCAGGCATGAATATGATCTACTGACAAGCAATAACTGTTTTCTATTTAATTTTCTCTGAGTCACTTTGTGAAGCTTTGAAAAACTACACTGTGGTAGGAAGCAAAGGAACTTCATCCTAGAGCAACCAGAGGTCTTACCCTTCCTAACCAATACTAATGGACATTTATCGCTATTCCAGACAGCTCAGTTTTAAGGGTCAAGAAAGATGAGAACAAAAACTGCTATCCTTTTGGACTGCATTTTAGCATCTTCACTTTAGTTGGTGTGGACTGTAGGAAAAAGCATCCTTCTTACCATCGCTGTTGACGCAGACGACAATAGGAACCTGTGTACCTGGGCCACATGGCTTTTCATTGTCAGGAATGCATTCCTCCAGCCCCGTGATTCTCCAGTCATAGCAGGAGGGCTCTTCACAAGGGATGGCTTCCAGCAGGTGAGGGCAGTTTCCCGTTCCTCCTGTAGGCTCATTGGTGATGCGACGTTTCCTTAGTTTAAAGCCTGAAATCACCATGGAAATAACAATTCAACTCTAAAATGCAAAGTGAAGCACTTTTTATCTGTCTACACCTGAGTGAACAGTTCGGCTGCTCTTCTCTGTAAAACAGACACTCAGCAGAACACAGCATTTAAGATAACTGGGTAGAAGAACTCATTAAAGAAGGACTAGAGGTAAGAGTTAACAAGAGACTCAAAAGTTTTGAGCTTCCTCAGTAGGGTTTGCCTTAAACCCCTGTTTATCATAGTCACAAACACTCCAGGAGGGAGACAGGATCATTTCCTGTGCATCCCTCATCTAATCCATCTAATGTAATAAATCTTGACTGGATTGCTGGGCTGTCACTTCTCAAATATGTTGTTTGTTTTCTTCTCAGGTGTCTTCCAACAGGGATGGATTATCAAGTGAAATCAACTTACAAACACTGTTTCAAACACCCCAAACCATCTGTTTCAAACACCCCAAAATATAATGGGAGAATAAAAAGATTACCTTGTGAGAAAAAAGAAGACACAGAAATAAACCCAAAAAGTCCTATGAAAAAAATTTCATAGTAACAAACATCACAATATTCCCTTGCAAGCATTTACAAATTTTCTTAAGACTACCTAAACTCACTTTGGAACAGAGAAAATGAGTGATCAAAACCAACCCTCTCCCTCCCTTTCAAGATGGCACATTGAAAAAGCCAGACTAAACACAATCAGAGCAACCTAATCAAATTGAATGTATTCAAGAAAGAGTTTCTCGTCTGATAACTTCCTATAGTTTCTGATATATCTGATTGGAATATTTTAACTTTGGCAAGGGTTTCTTTCTTCTCACATCTTTTCACTGTCTCTTTTGTTTTATATCAGTATTCAGGCAGGTTAGTAATATACAGATATCTTTTATAAAATACTACATATAACTCTTTCATTTCTACCAGGACAAAAACTAAACAGGAGAGTTTTCAGACACATATGTGCAAGAACTGATATTTTGAAGATATGCCTCTTAATAAAATTATAATAAATATTATGTTAAAAATACATTTCTATGTACCTTAAATGGCTGTTGGGTTTTTTTTCCCTAAATTGAAGAGTTCAGCCAAATTATGTGCAAATGATTTAGCAAGCCTGACACAAAAGGCTGATAAAATTTCAAAAATAAAGAACTCCAATATGTGCTACAAAAAGGGATGCAAATGATCTGGAAATATGTAGAGAGACATGTTGCTAAAAGTGGGAATGCCTGCATCATTTTTACATCATTCTCTCAGAAGAACTGTCAATGCAATTATAAAATAAAATGTAAGAACTTCCAGACAAGAAGAAAACATTGGCAGTTGAGAAAAGTTCCCTGCTCATGTGTGCAGGAATAAAGGCTTGCATAAAGTACATCCTAATACATTTCTTTTAGGCAGATGTCTAAATCAGTTTCACTGATTTGATTCAACCTAAACTTTACCCCAAAAATGTAGCAAATCTTTCAGTGATGGGACAGCAACAGAAATAACAAACTACTTGACAGCTGTACTCAGAGGAGAAGTAATGCAATAGATTTACACACTGAACTGCTTTTTCCTTCTTGAATTGATCAAGGTTGAGTCAGAGTTCCACAAAACAGCCTGGTAAAACTTGCATTATTGGTGCCCAGACAGAAGTGTAGCTAGCAGTATGCCAGAAAGATCCAGCTAAGCAAACATAGTCATCACAGTTGCTTCTTCCAGTGGACATATGTGGCTGCCTTTTCTTATGACTGTTTTCAGTCAAGAAACCAAGCCAGTATTCCCAGCTTGTGTCAGATAATCACTTTGCAGCAATGACTAGGCCAGTTTTTCTCATTTACAGCCAGAAACCCACAGACTTCTAACATGAGGTCCTTGTCACTGTACTCTTGCTTTCCTGTTTTGATGTCAGGTTACTCCAATCTGTTCTGCATGGGAATAAGCTGTAAAACATGCTGAAATTGAGACCAGCACAGGTCATCAGTAAAACAGTGTCACATTTCAATAATGAATGGTCCCATCTCTTTGCCAGATCACGCTTTACGGTCTAATGGTGAATTCTTAAGCTTTTACTGAACTGTAAATCTTTGAGTGCCTTGTATACTACACACCTCAAAGGAGGCTTCTGTCCTCCTTTCAAGACAGTGCCAGAATTGTGATTTGAACACACAGACTATATCCCTTTCAGTCTGAGAGGAAGATTTAAAATTGGAATTGACCTGTAAATACCCAAACCGACCTTGAGAGCCCAGTAAACAGGCTACGTTTCTGCCAGCTTTGGTGTAACAGTAAAGTTAAATGTAGTCCTAATTCAATGACCTTATTTTGATGCTCAGAGGCACTGGATATACACTTCTTGGTACAAAATTTAATATGTTTGCATAGCCAGAGGCTCCTAGTGACTTGGGAATAGTAAATAAACACCATTAAAAGGTTCTGCTAAATTTTTACATACCCTTCTTGGCCTGAGGGTCGTCACAGCTTTCATAGGTGCATGGTCCCCAGGCTGACCACGCCGAGGTCTCGCACTCTGTAGGACATGGAATATGGCACAGCTGGGAGGTGCTGGGAAGAGGTCCTGTACACAGTTTACGGTCTACTGGCCTTGAAGCTGTCAAAACAAAGTTAAAACATTTCTCACATACCACCGGTCACGATCTTCAGCTCTAAGTGGACAGAACTATCCTTCAGTCAGAAAGGCTGCTATCTCATCATTTTAATCCGATGACCTGATGGAAAAACACCTGCCTTGAAAAATTTGAAACAGAATTCAGTTTTACTCTCTGCGTGAACAGAGTCAAATCTGATTATGTGGAGATGGCAAGACTGTAGATATTGCAGCACCCTCTCAGATGCAATCCTTTTGTTTGAGGGGTAAATTACTATGACTGTTCACTTTGGATTCTGTGTGAATTGATGTCCTTCTATCTCATTATTTCTTCTCTGAAGAAACTGAACAGAAAGCTGTATAAATCCCTTTGCACTTGTATATGTAAACTATATGATGTTATAACTTCAAAGGTCTGGCTAATTAATATTTAAAAGATTATATTTAAGTCATAACCTGTAACACAGCAAAAATTATGACAACAAATTGTTGTTTATTTTACTCTAAAACCATCAAATGCACACTCAGCAGTAAGATTCGTGCAGTAGCAGCATTAATTCAAGAAAAGCTTTGTTTTGGATATATATATATATATGGTTTGCATTTACAATAAAATATACACACACATATATATATATATATATATAAATACATATAGTATATATATATATATATATAGTACAAAACTGCATAAGACAGGTTTGTTTTTTTTTCCAAGTATTATTAATCTATAGAGACATATATGAAGGCAGATTCTTCTGTTCTTTAAGGATCAACAAGCCCAGACAAAATCACCCTTCTCTTCCATACTTTATTATTTTGATTTTCCAGGTCATACAAGTAATAGGACAATTCTATAATGTGCCAGAGTAAGGCACAGTACTTTAACTGAAAATGCACTTGCATTTCATTGCAAGCAAGATTTTAATTCTCTTTGATAACACAGGACTTGATAAAATATTACATTAAGCAGAGAATATCTGCTAGAGGGCAAAGTGAAGTCTGCCACATTATTTCAGTTTGGTTGATTGAAGAGGTACACAATTCCTTAACTTAAAACACTTTCATCCCACTTGGCATTTTTTTCAACAGGAAAATTCCCTCATTATTTTTTGCCACCACTACAAATAATCTCTTTTGATAGAAAGACCTCTCTCATGAAATAAATCCAGTTTATGACAAAATATCTTTCTGAAAGATGAGATCAATAACCACTGATATAATGTGAAAGTAAATACCAGGTTGTTAAAGTATGGTCAAGCTTGTAGACGTGTATATGTTTTTCCATTCAGATTTTCTAAGCAGATGATCTTTGTAGTTACAGAAAAAGCATCCAATTCTCACTTTTTTAAGGGGAAAAGGGAATGAAAAATCCTCAGCCTATTCTGGTTTTCCAGGTTGCCTCCTGTGGCACAGTTTTACACTGTGTTGCTCCATGTAATGAAGGCATGAAGATGGTAGATAGTCATTTAATATTACTGCCTCCAGCTCACCAATCTCTTAACACAAAATAATACAAAACCTAATATTCCAACATTGGCATAATGCTATGTTGGAATTAAATTTCATGACAGAACATTGAATTTTACAGTAAGTTTGACATGCACACCTAACATGCATGATAAACAACATAATATGCATACTTGGTGTAGAAAATGGATATAAGTAAACATAACTTGCCTGTTGAATTTGTATTGAATAGTTTATAATAAAAAAGAAAAACAGTAAGTAATTGCTTTCCATACATTTTTAACCTTGATTTAATTGGGGAATTGCCCAAGTGATACAGTTGAAATTAAGGGTCAATTACATGCCTGAGACACAGTCTTGCTTCAGGGAATAGAGAAACTGTTCTGAGGAATGTCATGCTTCGTCCTAGCCTGCATCAGGATAAAGAACTTACCATCACACTAGTTCATGGGATTTCACTCAGAGAAATAACAAAGATCTTTCATGAGGAAGCATTAAATAGCAGCTTTTTCATATCACAAATATCAATAAATCTCTAAATAGGCCAAAATGTTTTTGAAATGGTGCTGTTAGACCATAAGTGATGTAAAAATATCTGCTACCAGATCTGTTATATGTTGCTTTTACAACAAAAGGATTAAACCATAGAACAGAAAAGTTATATTTTAGGTTATTAAAAAGTGTTTTCATCAGTGAGCACTCAGGATGCATTTCATGCAGGATTACTCAGAATTCTTTATTTGAGATGACAGTAAAATAAGAAAACAGCCTTGTCTTATGACCACCTTGTTCCCATGAATTTAAATGAATTTCTTTCACCATCAAAAAGGTATGATTGAGCTCAGGTTTTGATGCTTTAGCAAAAACACTCTGAGAGAAGAAGATGCTGGATGCAGAAATTTACAGTTTAAAACCTTGTCTTACTTCTGTCCTTTCATACTCTCTTGTGGCAGCAATGAAGATTGTTCTTTTTTCCTTGGAAGTGACAATGAATGCTGATTAGACTGTGTGTAATATTACAACATCTACGTGAAATTTACCCAAATTTTGGGCCAAAAATAGAAAGGAAAGTGAATGCATTTTGATAATCTCTCTTTCTCCTTCAATCTAACTAATAAATTAGATTTAGTTTTCAGGGAATTTCAGGTTTGAGGGTAGTGACCTAAAAACTAAAATAAGATTCAATTATGCATTCCTCAAATCATCTACCATATTAGGAAATTTTAGCTGAATATATTTTATATCCTTGGAAAACACCTCCTGAAATTACTGTGTTTTAGTAACAATTAAAAAGAACTGGTCTGTTTTTATGCATTTGATACATTTATCAAGATATGAAACTTACTATCCTTCTCTAAAAACACTTAAAAGACTAGTGCCCAGTAATGCCCAGGCTGGCAAAGAGAGTGACTTTGAATGTGACTGAACTAGTACAAGCAGACACAACTTTACATTTCTTTCTGGTCATTTTTCACACTGGTTCTATAGAAAACAACAGCAAGAAATTTCTCTAGGTACTCACACTCAAAAACCCCAAGAAAAACCCAAGCAAAAAACACATTATGACCTACAATTAAAGAATATATGTTCTCCTAATTTTCTATAAAGCTGAATTCTCTCGTCTAAAAACATTAGACAACTCAGAACCCGGTGGTCTAAGAAATGGCACAATTCCATGCATGTAAGCAGTTCCCCTGTGTTTAATAGGGCAATGAGTGTGTATTTGCAGGTGTAGAACAACTTTATGTCCATAAAGGAACTTTTCTTCCATCTTTATTCTACATTGAGGGTTTTAAAGGTACTCAGAATAAGATGACACAACTCACCTCATACACTTACAGTGCGAGAAACTTGATGACTGAACCAGTAAGTAGGTGAATAGAGATGAAATAAGTGGAAGTAAATGGCAGAATGACAGTGGCCTCCAAGAAACTTCATTGCCACTTGCTTAACTACTACACCCAATGCTCCTTCTTCATCTGCTGACCTGAATGGCATGAGGGATTCTGGTTCAGCTAAGTATTGGAAGTTCAAATTCTTACTGGAGCCCTAACTTAGTGTTTTAAATCTAGAGAAGGGACTGGAAACAGCAGCTATGATGAAAAAAAATTCCCAGTGCTGAAATTGAGGAAAAGCTGTCACTTATTAAAACGGTTCTGGAGTGAAGCAGGGAACTGTCTCAGCATCCCAGTTGGCTGAGCAAGTTCATTAGTTTGAGTTTGGACCTGTCACTTTCAAACTGATCTGAAATTTCCTGAGAATGTACAAATCCATTTAACTATTTCAGAGCTACATAAACATCTTACTTATACACGTATAGCCAACAGGGTCCCCCCAAAGGGACATTGCCTCCTATGCACGATCTTAATCAAAAGGCCAGGTTGGAGGCCTTAATTTACCTACCTGTTATTTCAAAAGTGATTGATAGCAGAGGTGCAGCACTAGCCTTCGACTTGCTCTGTGACTGACTTTCTGAAATAACAGGGAAACGCCACCATGAGTATATGAGGATGGAGGTCTTTAAAGCAGCCTTATCAAGACAGCATTCACTACAACCAGCAGCAAACTGAGATGAAGGCGTTTCCCCATAGCTAAATCTGGTGGGTGTGTGTCCTGGCTTTTCCCCATCATCAAATTACTCATAGTTTCTATGAATTTGTTTCTATGAGGGGAGAGAGAGGGAGATGAATAAAGCAGCAGCTCTTCTGAAAATCTGTCCCCTAATATGGAAACAGCCCAGAGCTCCTTTTTAAACTAAGAACCACTTCACCCCAGTCTGAGCTCTTGAAAAACTGTTCTCATGTTTATGCATCCAAAGACTAGTTACATTTTAATCAGCTTTCAGGAGCCTGCAGAGATTACCTCCTGATGGGCTCCATGTATTCCTGTCACAGTCTGATAAGGGTAAATTTCACACCCGCCTAATCTGGCGAGACTTCACAGCCTACAAAAATCCTAATCATCATTCTGAACACTAAGCTGCCACTGGTTTTATTGTTACCTCTCCTTAGCTGGGAGGTTTTCCTCATTCACACTACAGCAGAGGCATCTAAACTTTGTTCAGCAGAGGCGATTTACTAAAAGCCCTTGGGCAGAGCTGATTTGCATTAAACAAAGAGGCTTGAAAGCTTGTTTTTAAATAAATACAGATGTGGGACTGCAGAGCTCACAAGTCACACCCTACTGATATTAGTAGTCATGCTGAAATGGATGTTGGCATTAACATTCCTCACAAACTCTACCTCTATGGCAAGTTTGAGAGTACCTTTAAACACACCAGGAACCTCACTAGTCTGCAGTTTGGCCAGCCCTGGATTAAGTGCTTATATTACACACAACTTGCACATTGATGGGTTTTTTTTCCTGAAGTATATGGCTGTATTTATTTATTTATTTGTTTATTAAGAATAACGTGTGTTTGTATGAAACAGGTAGAGAAGAGGATAAAATTTAATTAAAAAGCTTAATACACTGGTTTCTGAATCTCTAGTGCTGCATTAGTATGCAGAAGTAGACATAACATAAAGTACTCAAGTGTTATTCTAAAGTATGCATATTACCAAATGAATCAAAGATTTTGTCTTCTAAGCTATTCTTTCTTTTCTTAAGAAGCTGTACAGGCTTTACCAGTGACAAGGAATCATTTCTTCTCTCTTTCAGTTAAATAAATAAACCCATGAAATTATATTGGCTTGAAGTCCTGAAAGCTACTTAAGAACTTGACCAAACCAAGAAAAGAAGGGGAAAAAATCAATTTCCTGAGAATGAAATCTAATAATATTTTTACATTTTTTCTTTATATTGAGCTTACATGCCAGAATTGATATATTCCCTCTGCACATCAAGCAGCACAAATTCATCAACCAGATGAAGTACGCACAAGCAATTTAGAGTAGATGAAGGAATTAAATCTAGGACTTCTGACCCACCTTGTTATGCTCTTTCTTATGGAAAGATATCCTGCACATAAGACAGTATTTTTCAGTAAACACTAAGAAACAGTAATTTGTAGCTAGTAACCTATATTTGCAGCATAGATAATTAAATCTTTGCTACAGCAATTAAGCATTTTCATCTGAATTAAAAAACAGCAGTAACTCAAAATGTAAGAAAGACAGAAGACAACGTCTCTCAAAGAGCTTTGGAATGTTGACATGTTCACATTAATTTAATTGCAATTGAATCAAATTTACCTTCTTTATCCTTGAGGGTATTTAAGTAGGAGAGAAGATTTTCATTAGCTTGCACACAGTACACTTCCCTGGTTTGAATGCCACCTCCACACAGCGCTGTCTGATTTCCTCGCCTCTTGTCCTGTTGGCTAAGGAGAGGATCGACACGGCATTCTGTCCACTCTGTGGTCCGCCAGCCATACCTGGATCAAATTTGGTTGATTGGGTCTTTAGAAATCATGAAGCCATTTTACACAGCATTAAATTACACGAGCTGAAACACCTCAGTAACTTCATTAATTACCTAAAAGGCCTGAGAACCACAATTTCTTGCACTAGAGGTTCATTAAGTCTCATATTTTATGTGTGTGGAAACTTTTTCTGTATTATTTAATTTTTTTAATCATTACTATTTAGGAATATCTTTTCTGTTCAAATTCTGAAACATACCACACATATAACTACTGTATTTGAGGGAAGAAACACTTGATATATGCATGTAGTCAATGTACAGATGAGTTAACATTCCAGATTGTGACTCTCAGTGTTTGTTTAGAGCTAGACAATTTAAATAAACTAAAGCCAAAATACCAAAGAAATGTGAATGCTGAGCAACATAGGAACCAGAAAAGTAGTGGAAACCTCCAAAACAACCCCAAAACAACCCAACCTCCCCAAAATAACCCACAAGCCTGTTCATCTTTGATAAGAGACACAAAAGTTTCTTCTGAATATCAAGGTGAAAAGACAATTGTATTTTTTACTATTACTACAGAAAAACTTTTCAATAAGTTCATTTTTTTCCACAGTTAAGAGGAAGGTCATTCTGCAGTACTGAAGCATCCCTGCTGGATACTGATGAATATGAGAAGTTGCAAGATTTCTAATCAATGAATACACAGTAAAGAAAATCTTTGACTCACAGTTAAAGCCTCAATAGGGATTATAAACTGCAAGAAATGCCACAGAATTCTCTACCCAACAAGTATTTTAAGGCTAAATCAAGCAAAATGCTTCCTAATGTAGCTGGAGATAGGGAAAGATGACATTTCAACACTTAAATGAAAAAGATATAGCATAGTCAAAGATGTTTAACATCAAATGCCATTTCTCCAGACCCTCTTCTCAGTTCAAGAAAGAAAAAGCACAGTTGAAACTTTAATATTAATCTTGATTAGTTGATAAGGATTACAGCAATATCTTGAATCACAAAGTGCTCTCTGTAATTTCTCCTAAACTTATTTACTGCCCCTGTTACCCTCTCCCACTTCCCATTCAGGACCCAGTACTGCCTTTGTTGTGCTGAATACAAATCTCCCTAAAATAGTCTGTTAGCTAACCAGATGTTTATCACCTCTTTCCTGTGTTCAATATTTTGTCTGCAAACAGACAAGAACTTCAGAAAACAAATATTCTGGTAGAAATGTTTTGTAGGGAAACGAGCACTGACAAATCAATACAATTAATTTATTTTCGTCTTATCTGAATGTGCATATGTGCAAATATTGTCTTTTAAAAACTGAAACGGCTGAAAAATGTACTTGTTATTTTTTCTGTATTTAGAGAAGGAACTGGTTACACTACAATAGCTATTTGCAGACCTTGTGCTTTCAAGAAGATCACTGAATAATCAAAGGGTAAAGAAAAAAGGTGAAATTCTACCTATTTTTTCTTTAATAATGATTTGGTTGATATTGCACCACCAGCCCTATATACTTCAGTGGAATTGTTATTTTAATGTAAGGAGAACTGAAATGAACCAACTTACGTAATGCAGGGTGCTACGCCATCTCCCTGAGAAACACACTGCTCTGCTTCTTCTAATTGTGGGCATTCGCTTTCACTGCCAACAGGTAGCTGCTTAATGGTCCGTGATCTTGTACGATTTCCTTTAGGGGTTGTCATGTCAAAGCAGGTTTTGGAGCAGGGGGTCCATTCTGACCACTCTGACACCTGGCACTCCTTCGTGATCACACAAGACTGAAATGTGATGGGCAGCTTGTCCTGTTTGCAGAAGCTGTAATAAGAGAACAGTGCAATTTTCAGCATACACATCCACAGACAGTAATGAACTCCTACAGAAAAAGCAATGTCCATTGTAACATTAAAGTTAGTAAATATTTTTAAAGCTGTTAAGTTTCAGTCCACATGTATTTGACCCCACAAAGTCAGGCAAAGGGCTTTTGGCTAAAGTGACTCAAACCAGATGAATAAGGTTTTCTACAGCTAAAAATTACGAGTATTGCCATATTTGTGATTCAAACATTGCCATATCTGTGAACGAAATTAAAATATAAATCTTCATACATGTATAGAAGTACAACAGAGGAAATAAATCAATTTTTCAGTTCTTATTTTTTACTTTTAGGTATACTAATTTTTTTTTCATGGAACACAACATAAGGGAGGATCAATAACCAAGATGACTAAAGACGTTTTTGTGGAGAACAAAGTACTCAATGTCATCTTCTCCTAGTTTCCAGACTACAAATTGCTTAAAAACACAACGGCAAACACAAGCAATTGAATGCTTGGTCACTAATAATTTACTTTGTTAACAGCAGGTATATTGCCACAGCGATGTCTCATTGTCCAAACAGGGAACAATCTCTATCTTAAAGTGAAGTCTTCCCTGCTACCCACAGCCTTAATTTCCTGTTCCTTATGAAGGCCATAACTTAATTTCTATTCTCCATCTGATAGCTTCATTCATGTATTACATAGGTTGTCATCAGATTTTCACCCTCTAAATTCCTCTGCATTTTAAATGTTGTATTCTAACTAAAAACTAACATATCTATTATAGAGTTTGAGTTACAATAGAAAAATGAGAAATAGAGAAGCCAAAATACAGCTAAGTGAACATAACTATCTTCTTAATTATACTTACAACATAGATTTTTTTTTATCATATCTGGTTTGGAATAAAAATCTGGCTTCTGAAACAGTTCAACATACAGGAAAAAGATTTACTGTCACTGCAAGTAGCACAATGAAATGATCTGTTCAGTAGCAGTCCTATAAACTATACAACAAAGGCTCAGTTTTTTCATTTTAAAAGAATACAAAATAATACAGAAAAATTAATATTTACAACTATTTTGTTGCCATACAAAATTTGGCCCTACCCTTATATCGAACAATTTTGAACTGCTATTTACAGGATTTTGTAATACTAGAACTACAGGTAGTTTATGAAACTAAGAGATTTTAAAACAAAATAAATGAAAGCATTCTATGCACAAGAAATAGACCAATTCTACATCTTGCTACCAGAAGATCCTGGTTGTGGTGAGGACCGGGTCAGCATGTCCAAAAAGACATTGACAAATTTATAAGCTATATATGGGTACTAAAATGACTAAGCAGTGATAGAGTTGCCATCATTCCTGATACATTTAGTTTGGATATTGGAGAAATACAAAAGGAATGTACTGCAAAAGACAGTCTGGTTTCATATGTTTGGTCTTTAAATTGCATCTCCCTCTACCACTGTTGGAGACACTGCTGGGCTTGACAAACCATAGGTGATTACTCAGTAGGAGTTTTCTAATGTTCTCATGATGTCACAGGTACTGGTGGTGGTTGACACATCATAGCCAACTTTTACTCTGCTTAAGGACAGAAACTACACCCTCTTTGTGGGGAAAGACTACACCCTGTTTGTGGAGAAAATTGTTCTTTAATAGTGGACTTTTTCACCTACATCTGGCATAGGACTAGAGTACTGTCAAAATCAATAGATCCGTTTCTGTATCTGTGACAAAACATATAGGCTCATTTATCCCCCAAAGACATATTTTAATAACTGGAGAAAAGATTCATTCCTTATGGTTTCTAACATGGGCAGTATTTGCAAATTGTTCTGTAGAACAGATGAAATATCCTCCCCTTCCAAGGTCCCATACAATGTGACAGCTTTGAGGGCAGACTAAACCACCCTCTTCATTCACACTTGACTGGGGCTGAGTTTAATTAGAGACATATTGCCAGGGAACATGCACACCACAATTCCCACCACAAACTAGCTTTGGTGAGGACGAAAGAGATCAATTAATGATGTGTAACAGTTCACGTGCTTTGCATCTGTTTCAAAATTTATTTAGGAGAAGTGTTACATGAGAAAGGCAAATGTTTGTTACTAATTATTTCCATATGTGGGCATGAAGAGAACCCAAACAGAATTGTATCATGTTACTAACTCAATTGTTTATTTACGATTCTTGAGAGAGGTAAAACAATAAAGAATGACTCACTTCAAATACTTACTTATAAAATAAATCAATTTAAAATTAAATATAAAACAAGCATGGTCTTAAGATCTTGTAACCAGAACATAAATAATATTAGGGAGACAAACAAGAGATAAAGTGAGTTATCGATTTATTTCATTACTTGCATATTTAAACCATGCACCAGTTGCAGTACTACATAAATACCAACAAGTAACTGATACTGTAAGTCACCACCACACAACATCTTTACTGTTATACACTGTCATATTATTTTGTGAAAGGGCAGAGATAATTACAATTAGCAAAAGAAGAGTTGCACAAGCAAATTCATTGATGCTTCTGGTTTTAACACTTGGTTTTCTTTGAGCAAGCTAGAGGTACAGTAAGAGCTGACTGGAAATGGCCACTATCAAGAGTTTTCCTTCATATTGAAGGCAGCAGAAGAATATGTGTTGCATTCTAATCAGGTAAGGAAGGGAAAAATCACATATGTCAAAATTGATTTTACCAGAAGAAACAAATGTTTCTCATACCTTTCAGTGCAAATGACTATACATAGACAGACATCAATAATTAAACTTAGTAATACTGTACGGTATAAAAATGCTAGTTCTGAAAGATATAGAAACCTCAGTATATGCAATACACTAGCTGAGAAGACTGGTCACACTTCCTTTAAATGTCTTATCTAAGAATTTGCACAGACTGATTCTAAATCAAAACCTGGGAATGTCTTTGTTACACAAAGTAGTGTCTTCTGGGTTTGGTACCTAATGCTCTAGATTTGATCTCCACAAATAATTGAAAGCAAAGCTTACTTTCATGTAAAGCTCTTGGATGGATTTATGTGTCTTGTTTAGTTACGCAACTTGGAGGGATTCTTCTCTCAGGATAAAGGGCAAATGGGCAAGTAACACAACAGAAGACAGAAAGAGACAGTTAGGATTCATTTCATGGTACCACCGAACATCTCCATGCCCTGTGTACTTTCACTAACATCTAACTACACATTACACGCAAAGTTAACTATTTAAGAAGCACAGGGAGGGCACAAATAAGTCCTCACTATCTACTCATACTGTTCTGTCTGTCAGACAATTGCTTGGAAAGCTCAAAGAAAAACACGACTTGCATAAAAATGCTGTTAAAAGTCAACAGAACATACTGGATACAAGAGGCAGCAGCACAGGGGTAATATGTCTGTAGGAACTTGCACTCAGTCCAGTGAATATATTCAAAGGACAATGACCTGAGTGTCTGTTTTTTGGCAGGGAAGAAGGATTACACAAATTGAAGTACAGCTGTGGTTTCAGAAAGTACCATTTCAGATAACAGAAAGATATAGTGGGGAAATGAAGCTTAAGGTATATAAGCATTTAAACAACACAGTGGGAAAGAGAAAGCAATCCCAAACAAAACAAAACATCACAGGAGATGAATGGTCTCTATTGCTATTAAGTCAACATTAAGCCTATTCCTGACCTCAAAGATAGATTAGACAAAAGAAGCAAAGAAAAAAGCAGTGCTGGTTCAAAGGACAATCTACAGAACATAATTACTGCTCAACCTCTTCTGAAGACGTGTGGTCAAGAATTTGTGTCTACTCACGTTCCACAGCCTTGTTTTTGCTTCTACAGCAATAAATAAAAACTAAATAACACTTAAGAATTAAAGATAGGAAGGTTACGCCTGGGGATTTCAAAGTAATTTATGGGATAATTAAGGCTAAAGACACAGGGAGAACAAAGGTTGACACATAAGCCCAGAGCAAATTACACCATAGTACCTGTGTACAAACAAGCAAGCTGTGCAGCTGAAAGAACTCTCTTCAGTCAAAAATAAGCTTTAAAAGATGTGAAAAAAATTATAGTAGTCAAGAGATTAAAAAAAAAAAATCTTTCTGAGGTATCCTAAATTTCTGTTAGAGAATGAAAAATACTTTTACAATTTTCAAAAATCAGGAAAACTTGATTTTATATAGCAATGATCTGTATGAGTGTTTATAATCTCAGTCTCAAAAGTTGTCTTTTAAGTTGTGTAGAAAAGTCATGCAAGAGACCATTGGAATTTCCTCCTGTACGAATTCAACTAGAAAATAATTTTTTTTCAGACAATTATTTGCAATAGATAAAGCTGTGCATACATGTATGAGGCCAAATACATGGTAATGCATAACAGTAGGATTGATCTCTAAATTTATGCAGAATGAATAGAAAAAATAAACAGGTTTTGAACTAGGCAGTATGACTCTTTGCTGCATAAGCATGCTCCATACATAACTTGTACAACTAAAAGATTTTCTACTTTTGCTGGTCTTTCCTCCGTATCACATTGGACTGATAACCAGAGGGAAGAGTTAATGAGAAAAGATGAATGGCAGCATCAGAATGGTTGGGAGGTTCTAACTAATAATCCATGCAGTCTGAAATCTGCCTTGGCAGTAGCAAATAGAGGGCAAAACCAGAAAGACAGCAAGCACACTTTCCCAAGATATCTTTTTTTTTTTCAGCCATCTATGGCTTACAGACTTTCAGAACACAAGCAGAATCTTTGTACTGAAGAGTTTATAGCGTTCACCTCCATGAACTAATATAAATGCTTTCTAAAGTTTAATAGGATTTTGGTACTTACATTATCTTAGAAACAATGCATTATGCACCTTTTTTACTGATCAATAACTGTAGATATCTATTTTTGCATTAAAAGTGCTCAGTTACTTTCAATTTCTGGCTTCAGGCCTTGTATAACCATACTTTATTCACTTTCTCTGTGCATCCTTGAGCTTAGAGGCTTCTATAAGCTCTTTCCTCGACTGTCTCTTTGTTAGGACCAAGAGTCCTCTTTCACTTAGTCTTGTTTTATTTGAACACAATAATATCCTGCAACTACAGATCCTTTCTACTGTATGTGCAACTTTGTGATGTAAACCTGGTCTGGATTTGAGGGCTGTTCAAGATTCATTCTGAGGACACTCCTAAAATATCTGTACCTTACTGTATCTGGACAATCTATAGGTTAACAGAGATAGGAGTCATATATACAAGGTGTTAAGGAGACACCATTTTGAAGTTCAATTATGTGCCTTTCCCAATACAGTGCTTTTCATGCTCAAATGCAATGGAGCACCAGCATGGGGTTTGCAATTTAAATCTAAAATTGAACAGTGAAGAACATGGCCTTCACAATAAATTCAATTCACTCAGTGCTGATGCTTAACAAAAACTCCTATTTATTGTTTTTGACTATAGTGTAAAGTAATGGAGCCCAACTGGCAAGGTTAATGCAAGCCATGTAATCTCTTCAATAACTTTTGTCTGCACTATTTTGCCCCTATTCCTTCACCATTATCAACATTCAGATTTGGTTTTCCATTATCCACATTCAGCTTTGATCTTCATTAATGAAATTTTCTGAGTTGTTATTTCTTACTTTCATTCACTACATGTATTCTCCTGGAATTCTGATACATTTGTTTTTAATCTAGCTGATTTTCCATTTGATTAGATACAGAGTCTTCCATTACACTGAAATTAATAACACGGCTATGGTTCAGGAGACTGATGCCAACAAACTTTGCCACTCAGGAGGAACAAAGCCATGTGTTACGGCTTGACTGAAAAGGACTTAAGTGAAATTTTTCAATATTTTAAGTTGAAAACTGTGAATTTTCAATGTTGGATTACTATTTGACGTGGTAGTGGATTATTTCCACAGGCTCTTGGCTCCTGTGGCTCTAAACATCTTTGTAGGTGTACCTACAGATCTGGCCAGCTGCTCCAGTCCTGGCACGACTGACCTACCCTCAATACTCATGTGCAAGGCAGACACCTCCATATCAGAGAGCTCAGTGCGGCTGGCATTATTAAGAGACGATCACCAGACATCTATGGTGCCAGAAACCACAGACAAAACCTAAGGAAAAATGGTTTTCTTCCTCTGCTTGACACTCTCCTACTAAACAGTGTCACACTGATTAGATATCATGTGCCCTTCATGATCAGGAAGGGCAGTGAAGTCAGAATCTGTTCTGTCTGCTGGAGATTTCAACTCCAGAATGCTTAGGGAAGGAACTTGATTAATCTTTTTGAAGAAGGCTACTTCATTTTCAGGAAAAAAAAAATTCTCCTTGCATTCTCCAAAGCAAAACCTCAAAAACATAGTCCAATTATGCTTTGAACACACAACATTGATGAATTAAAATTAATTAAAAGTTTTAGAGTATTGAAGAAGACATAATCAAAAACTAGGCTAACTGCCTGGAAGAAACACATACTGAGTATTATATGAGGAGGTTTAGCAGTCCAGCAGAAAAAGGGAGCTGCTTCTGAAGGTTTCAGATCAAAGGACAATCAACATGCTAAGTAAATCCAGAATCCTTTAACAAGTTCTTATATAGCTTCATCTAAATAGTAATGAAGAACAGCAAAGACTATCTGGCAGATTAAAAAAAAAAAATCCCACAGTGGTCTCCCTCAGCAGAATAATTTAAGCATTTCCTAGCCTCAAATATCCTGCACACCATCAGGCATCTCCCACAACCAGATGCATCTTCACAAACCATGAGATTCTCTCTTGAATTCTTGCTGATCTCATGAGAAATTGCTTTATTGAATACTATCAGCAAAATGGTCTTCAATCTTTCCCACCATCCACAAGACAAGAAGACATACAAGCCCATTTGACCAAACAAACTTGTCTGCAGAAAGACTTGGAATGGTAACAAATTACTTACAGAACCCCCAAACTACATGTTAGTTTAGGACTTGAAAACCAAAATTACACACACATATACAAATACACAGGAGCAGGTTTGTAAAGGCTGCCATTTTTGACTGAAAGGCAAAATAAAGCTAGAGGAAGCTTTTGGAAAAGAATCAGAAAGTAAATTTTTGTTTGAAACTAATAGCAATTGTAAATCCCACAATAACAAACCACTAGGCTGGGCAGCATCCTTACAAGACAATCCACTGGCACGAATGAACATTGGCCCAATTCCCAAAGAATCCTTAAGACAAAAAAAGAGAATTTAAAGCAGGACTGGAATACAGGCATATTTTCCCAGTAGAGAGAATATCAGTAGTTTGCTTAGAATTTGCTTAAATCTCAGTAAATTGCTACAAGAATAGACACTGTAAGGAACACTTTCCAAAGTGCTTCTTGTAACCCTCTCTCTGCTTCTCATAACTGCAAACTCACAGTGAAGGAAGGGGTAAAACCTGTACCACACCATTCATTAACATCACATCCTAGTAAAGCTCAGGCTTAAACTGCTGGGAAATCTGACTATTTTTGGGCAGTCCCACAGCCTAGATGCTCACACCCTTAACAGAACTACCTCACAGAAATAATCTAGTTGGGTCCGGAGGTCAAACCAACCTTTGAAATACAAGGACCCATGTGTGATTTTCTACAACAACTTTGAATGATCACCCTAGTGGGCAGGGGGCCTGAGGAAATACAGTACCCATGCTGAATACTAATCCTTTGTGTTATCTGGAATTAAATCCAGATCTTAATATTACATGTGGAGGCCGTGTTCCTAGCTCTGTGTTTGACAACCATGGAACCTTAAAATATTCTCTGTATGAGTAAGAGGGTTTTTGGAGTTAATTTATAGACACAAGAATCAAGCACTTTGTCCTGATATGCTGCAACAAGCTATTTTCCAATACAGAGTTCCTCTCAGAGTTCATACAGCTTGTTGGATGCATTAACCTCTAAAGCAAAATAATCAGATTCTCTCTATGACATTTGTGGATCACAGGTAGAACTGGATTTTGAAAGAGACTGTGATAAATTATTTGGCCCAAAGAAATAAAAAGGGGATTTTTTCACTAAAAAAAAATCAAATTTTAAAAAAATCTGCTTAATGTGCATGTACTAGACAGGAGAAATAACAGCAAAGTGATTTAAATACAGAGCTTAGATAACCCCCATAAGATACTCTGACGATATAAAATGCCATTTTTAAAGTCTAGTCATCGTTGAGATATTCAGTTTATGGTTGGTACACACTTTTTTCTTTACAGAAGTCACTAAAAATACAGTGCCTGTACTTTTTCCTGGTGGAAAATGACATAGCCCTGATTCATTTTCCCTACAGCTGCACTGTAGTATTGGTCATCTTGTACATTGTTCTGAGAAACTGTTAGTACCTCCGGTATAATGGGCCATTATAATCACACAAACAATGAGGCTACTTCTATTCATTTACAATTCAAATACTGTCCACTAAGTGTTTTTCACAAGACTACTTTCCCATGATCCTTTCACGACTTTAACTAATTCTGCCAAACAATTTTGAAATAAACAAAGCCACTCAGGCTTTCTACAGGAGAAGATAGAGATTACATACAATGACTGTGTCAAGCAAAAATACATCAGTTAATACAGGCAAAGCAGCAAGAGGTTCTCCCATGCCCAAACAAGTGTCAACAACAGCTGCTGTAGGGCTGTTGCAGATACCATGAGTGTATTTTGCAGTTTTACAAAAAAAAAAAAAAAAAAAAAAAAAAAAAAAAAAAAAAAAAAAACAAAAAAAAAAAAAAACTGTTTTTTTATTATTTTAAAAAAAAAAAAAAAAAAAAAAAAACAAACCAACAACAAAAAACCAAAACACAAAATAAATCTAAAAAAGTAATACATTCTAGTTTGCTTCTTAGGGGACTATTTACAGATTATGATATAATACCAATATAAGAAATCCAAAATTTAAAAAAATACTGCTTGATTAATATATATTTATTTAGTCACACTGAAGTCAATTAACATTATCTGACAATGAGGTGGAAACATTCATAACAGTACAGTGTAGGAGAATCTTCATTAAAGATCTCAGAGCCTAATTCAATTTATTACTGTGCAATATAATCTCTTACTAGATTAAAGCTAAAAATTCAACACTGGATTCATTCATAGAATTCATTTATCCATTCATAGGATTTATGCCCACAAGAGATTATCAGAACCTGGAGTTCAACCCCCATTACATTATAGCCTATTATATTTTACTAAGGAAGACAGTTGCATATATTTGAATAAAACCCATATACTAGAAAGGCATCCAATCTTGATGCTTTGCACAGAAATATATGAATGTCATACATCCAAATGACAGAAAAACTGTTCACTGTATGAAAGGAGTAAAAACATGGTGTGGAAAAAGAAATTGCTCATTGCTGTTGTTTCACTTATTCAGCATTGTGTGTACATCTCCATCTTAAATCTAGATTTTGCCATGGTATGTCAAATGTGTAGCAATACCGACAAGACACTGTCAAAACAGCAGCCTTAGTAAGATGATGGAACAGGTACTCAGAATAGAAAGAACAGCCATTGAATACTATGCATATCCACAGAAATTACTGTGCCCACCAAAATCACATTAAAAAACTACAGAATGCTTCTACTTTCAAATTCATGGAATTCTAAAGGCGCAGTGGAAAATGGTACGAAAGCATTATGTTTGCATCCTGTTTCTCTAATAATAGTTTACATTTTTATTATCCCAATGCACCTGACAATTAAGCCTGCAGTTTTTAGTTAGCAAGAGGTTTTTCATCCAAGATTACTTTCTTCCCTGTTCTCTATTTGTTAACAGCACGTGCTCTAAGTGATTCCAAATTAATGAATCAAGACAACTGTATATAGCTCATTATCGAAATATGTGACATTTACAAGTGTTCTGAAAGTGAACCACTTAAGGCTTCTAAATCCTCACAGGAAGGTGAGCTTGGAGGCTTCCTCTACAAAAACAGCAGTAGAGCTGCCTTTCCAGTAACATAAAATGCAGGTGCAGACACACATGCTTTCATCTGGTCCTCAGTGAACAAACAAAAGGTTGCTTATGCTTCATCATCTCTACAACCCATCCTCTCTGCATTGCTAGTTCCTCACCTTTCTGTAGCCCAACTCCCGGAAGTTACTGCGCCTTAACCACCACCATCTTCATACACATGATCCTTTCTGCCTGTTGCCCCATGGGGGGGCTCACAGAAGTACAGAGATTCTCTAAAGATTTATTCTAAGCAAGGAATATATTACAGCGTCCAACAAACTGCAGTATTATATTGTATGTCTGAATCATCTATTTGCTGTCTGACAGCATATACCTCAGGGTGACTTGTTTGTTTTTCCAAATCAATAGCATAAATAAAGCAACAGGCTTATGCTGGCTTGTTTTTTTTTTTTTTAGCTTCCTCCTTCACACAGTCTATAATTTACAAGATGAGTGAAAGTCCATAAAGTGAATGTAGAGACTTGTTTTGTGGTCTGGAAGGGGAGTGTTGGGTTAAGAGGTTTCAGGACCTGGAAAGGAAAACAAAGCTAAAATATCATTCTAGAGGAGCATATTCTCTCCTTGTTTTTCCTGCCAATATCGTTAGTATTACTTTCTCATCAGTCTAAATACTCAATCGGCCATTCTCAAATTCTTTAGTTCCTGGCTGTTCAGCTTAAGACCTGTGGCCAGCGGTGAATATAGTGACTCTGCTTTAGGCAGATACAGGTCTATGTGAAGTAAGCTGAAAAATGAAGCATTATATATCCCCAAACTGCATGCCCCCAAACAGCAAGAGAATTCAATAATTTTGGTCCTACTGTCATCTCTCATATCTCAACTATAATATTAGAATAAATAAAAGCTGTCCCAAACTCTCCCAAACTTGACATTTAGTAAAGCACTGCAATGAGACCATTAGGAAAAATTCCAAGAGTATAATTTATTACAAAGTGTGGATATAGTTTTCTAGATATTTCATGAATGCACAGAATCGGTGAGGATGATGAAAAGAATTACCAAATAAGTACTTTCTAATCAAACATGATTGTATGATCAAATGCATAGAGGCTAAACCAGTCTGCTAAGGAACTGGTCAGCATTTCTTAAATTTTGGATTCTTTTCTGCTCCATCGTGTTCCATTCTTTTAATAAAAGCTCTGAATATTTATATTCAAAAGATGGAATAAAAGCTCTGAATATTTATAAAATTTTACTATTTTTTCTTGAATTCTTGCTTCAGGTCGTTCAGGTCAACAATAATGTTCAGCTTCACATATAGTGCTGCTGCCAAGAGAGCATTAACCAGTTATGGGGAATGCAACCAGAGCTGGTGCAGATGGTTTCTTACATGGACCCCTCCATTTTTCCTCCCATTTAGAAATGTTTTGATCCCAGACTAAGCAAGACAACAAGCCATATCCAAATGATGTAGAAAAAGAATGGAAATAGTGCAGAAATTCCTGGGATTTTTAAGAGGCAGTTATATCCTATGCAGAACTGCTTTAACTACAGCCCCCTTTCCAGCCATTTGAGCTAAGTGACTCTTAGCAGTGAAAGGTTGTCCCCACACCTGTGGACCAGCTGCTTCAGAGGAACATGATGTGATTTGTTGGTGGATTTCAAAATCTTTGCTGAAGTGCAGAAATATACAGTTCAAGAAGATACTCTAGTTCTGTTCCATGTTCTTAGTTATAAATGTCTGTGCTCAAATCCTTCCAAATTTCCCAGTCCAGTGGGTTCCCAACAAAGCATCTCAGTAAAAAGGTTGTATCAATTAAAAACCGTTAAAAAAAAATAAAAATAAAAGCTTTTCTTAGACTTATACAAACCAGCCAAACATTTTTGCTAAACTTTCCCATGAAAGGAAGACAGGAAGACTTTCCCATTGTCAGGAAGACAATTATGAGGAAATGTTTGAGACACAACAGTAACAGAACCTGTATTACAACTGAAAATTATAGGCTTAACTTGAGGCATAATAATCACAACTTATAATAGGGCAAACAGATTTGCATCTCAAAATGAACTTTTACATACATTTTATGTTTCTCTACACTGGCAGTTTGTTGTCTAACAGGTCTCTTTGGCAAACCCCAATTTCACCAACGAGGAAACATTTCAGAGGTTCAGTATTGTCCTCTACAGTAACAGAAGCACTGTACAGATTTTGTTAGCTATCCAGAGCAATCATTTTACAAGCCAATTTTAATTAATTTTTTTTCCCTCCAACATGTCTATTTTTCAAATATTTTCAGCGCACCAGAATTTCAGACTAAGTGGAACATAAAGCAAACACAGGCTATGTAACACATATATTATTCCAGAATGAGCAATACAAAATCCAATATTTCATCCTTCACTGTTGTTCACTCGGCAATACAGTGTATAAATTAAACTTTGATTTTCTTTTTTCACTTCTCTTTACCATGTCTGGTGTGCTGATGTGTCAAGAGAATTTTGCCTTTTTGAAGTTTTGCTGACAGTGTTACAGAACCATTTTCTCTGGAGCACTCTTCTGAAAGTTGTTCTTTTTTAAAACCCTTTTTATAATATATCAATTTTGCTACCTCTGCAAAAAATATTACTAGCCTGAGGGTTTTTATTATTCTTTCAGTCATGCTGCCAGGGGGCTGATTGTTTCTGATTGCTAACGTCAAAAATGGACTATTTAAGCTGAAGAGCATTTCACATGAGAACAACAGGTTTTCCAGTCACCTTGCTTGTCTCTATTATTTAGTAACACAGTTACTATGTGATGGAGATTATAAAATCGTTTGAGGTGGCTGCATTGACACCCTGGGCAGAAAAATAATTCTATGGTTTCAGATTCTGGAATACCAGTCATAGAAAAAAGAATTTGATTGCTTAGTGAAGAGTACATCATAAATGATGCAAATGGATATACAGGTGACATGCATACAGAGGTCTCTAAAAGCTAGTTTATCAGCACCAGAATTTCTCACAAGTCATTTAACCAAATTTTCTTGTTTACACTATGCAGCTGGAAAAAAAATTGTATATTAAAATTGATGTGAAGACTACTAGAAATCCTTTGTGCAATTAAAACATAAAATCTTATCCATTAGACATAAAAATGCCCACTGCATAATTTGTGTACTTTTCTCCTTTTTAAAGAATTGATCCTACATTGTATAATCTATTGTTTCACTGCCTCAGGCAAGATGGTTTCATTCACTTCCCTGCACAGCCTGAAATGTGCACAATACACTGAGGTATCTGAACTTAAGACAGTGTTGCTGATCTAAGTGAATTCATGAGTAAGTGTAAAGATGATGAGTACAATATGCCATTGATTTCCAACTATACTTTTATTTTCTTTTACCGTTTATCAGAGCTCTGGCACAACTGTGTCATTCTTCTTTTTTTTTTTTTTTTTTTTTTCCCCCAACAGTTTTCTTAACCTTTCAAAAACTTAGGGACTTTCAAAAATTGTGTCTGGCTGCTATCTGATAGCAACCAATGTTTAATAAATTATTCCCTGTATTTAAAAGGTAATGATGTTCCTGGGCTATGCACAGTGTGGGCTGCATGATGTGAAACTGAAAAAGGAAGGAGTAAAGGCAATTTTTTTCCTGTACCAAAACTGAGACTGCACTGCAGCCAACACCTGGGACTCCCTGAGCAAGCTGATTTTGAGATTTCTTGTACAGACATTCATCCAAGTGAGGATCAAAAATCTTAAAGAACTGAAGAAAACCAGACCTAGAAGAGACTGCAAAAAGAGTATGCAGTCAGCTTCTCTTTCCTATCAAGAGCTTCTCCAGGAGTGTCATCACTGACACATTCATTTTTCTAGCTTATTCTTGTAAGATCTTTGAAGATGGAGATGTTACACATGGCCCAGGCAATTTTTTTCGGAGCCTCACTATTCCCAGTATTGGGAAGCCTAGCCTCACTCAGCACTGCTGTGATTTGCCCATTATTTCCTTTCCAATACATCCATAATATATAGAGAGAACAGATTGTTCTATTCTTCCTTGTGATGGGTTTTTACATACTCATAGACATTTCACATCTTCAGTCATACGTCCCTCCTTCCAACTAAACAACCCAAACCTTTCACTTCTTCACTTAAGCTAGGGACCTCTCATCATTTTCCTGTTTCACTGCTAGATGCTCTCTGGAAAGGAAAAGTAGCCAAAAAAATATGTTCTATACCTAAAAAAATATACTATATGGTTTCTGATAGAAAAGGTGGAAGTGATTACAAGTTCTGTGATTACAAGTTCTGTGATGGCATGTTTAACTGTCACAACAAAAATTCTGAAGTAAAATACCCTGAAAGACCATAGCAGCAATGGGTGTCAGCCTCATTCAGCAAGATATCTTAGTCATTTCACAGTTGAAGTAAAATTGATTAATCAGGACTTGAACTAGAGGGCAAGAAATATAAAAAATTACACCAAAGACAGGAAGACTAGACTGAAAGAAGATTTTTGAATTGGACAAAAACATTCTGCAGTATAGGAAAGAAATACATGAGGTAGCAAGAGAATCCCAGATAAAACAAACAAATCAAAGATAATATGGTTTCAGAAATGCACCAAGAAAACTGTGAAAATTATTATCAAAACATCTTTGACTGCCAGAACTCTTGAAAAGTAAAATAATATAGAAATAAAAATAAATATGAGGGAAAAACCAACCCAGACAGGCAGCATAAAGGTGCAGATGAGAGAGAAACAGAGGAGGTGCATGGAAAAAACATTGAGGTTTTACAGTCTCCCTTCCAGAAATTTTGCCATAGGAATTAAGAAGTACAAACAATATTTCATGCTCATCTATTTCAAAAGAAAAAAAGGTACTGGAATGAGTAGATGTTGCCTTCTCATGCAACATGTTTCTTGTTTTATACTTTTACTGTGTCTGATCCAGCCCAGTTTCCTCTTAGTCTTTGTGCCCAGAATCTTAAAGCAGTAACATCACCTCTTCCAAGCACACATGGCTTGTTAAAAGAGCAAACACCTGCCTGAACCCACAGAAACAGAACAGATATTTGACAAATATCTTCAGGCTTTTAGGGGAAATCTATTTAGACAGAGGCTAGAGAACTGGCATAATTTAACAGTGCACATGTATGGGATGCTTAGTATGATCACTGGCACAGTTTGCATGTTCCATGCCACAGAAAACACTTGAACTTCATGATGGATGCTCCATTGGAAATAGTGTAAGCCCCATTTTGAGATTTGGGCTTATGTGAAAGAATCCACTTCTGCACATTTTACACATATAGCATAACAGATCAAAATTAAGATATGCAAATTCATAAATAGTGATTACCTCAGAGCAGCAGTTTTCCCATTTCTGTGAGTACACGTGACCTGCCTTGTTTGGTACCCAATTTGTATGTCCCAATATTTGTTCTCCTGTCTATTCTGTCTGTTTCGATTCCTCTTCTTCTTAATTAACTCACGAGCCTCAGGATCTCGAACTGCCTTTTCTCTGTCCTTTTCCTTGTCTTTGTTCTTCCCTCGTTTCCTTGCTTGTCTTATTTGTCTTGAATGGGGCACTGAGCATGCACTCCAGGGTCCCACATTTAGGCTGTACAGGCTTTCTTCAACAGCGCATGGGCTGGACTGACAGATCTGGAATTCAGTGAGGTTAGGACAAGCCGAGCCACCGAACTGTGGTGGAGCCACGACGTGCCGAGTTCGATGCTGGAGCCCGTTGCCGCAGGTCTTCGAGCACTCCGACCAGGGGGAGAATTCGGCCACGATGCAGTCCTGCCGGCATGGGATGAGGCACGCCTGCTCCTGCCGCGGCTTTGGCTCAAAGTACTCGCAGATGACATCCTCAGCTGGAACCCCATTGGACTTCTGTATACAGGTGATGTCCCTTGTCTGGATCCCTTCCTCCCCCCTGAGGCACTCCAGCGGCTTTTCGTGGCTGCGGGAGAGGACAGGCCGGCACTGGTTCCAGCTGCTGATCTGCCAGTCGTACAGTTCCTTGTGCCAGTCGCAGACTCGAAAACAGGTCTGCTGGTTGTCCGGCCGCTCTGGCTGCTTGCAGTTCGTGGGCAGCGTGGTCCAGCCCTCCACGTGAGCACACCACACCGCTCGCGTCTGGATGCCTCCCGGGCCGCATTCGTCTCCCATGCATCTTCCCCATGGACCTGGAAAACAAGACAAGATGCCAACATTGCACACTTAAATAATTTTTCTGCCATAGTGAAAAAGTAAGCCCACAGCATTTTCTGTATCTCTAATTTCATTCTTGGAGAAACTCAAACTTTGAAAACACAAGTACGGCATTACTCTTCATCTCCTATGTTTATGATTACAGATACATGTCACTTTTTATCCTAGACAAACTGAATATTTAATTTCTAGAACATATACAGGAATTAATCACATTAGAGAACTAAGAATTGAGCAATCACAAATTCAGTACTTAGTTTTGGCTACCAAGGTAGGAGACAAAGCTCTTCCCTCCAAGGCATGAATCTGATCTCTCTCCTCTGCTTGAACAATCTTTCCAGGAATGTTATTTTTTTTTTCACATTTCTACTGCAATACACTTTATATCTTGATGCCAGTTAATATCATGGTCTCTTCCTTCCATATAAAAATGAGAACAACTACACAACACATTTTGCAAAATAGTGGTAATTTCAAGTAGGCCACTTCTAGTCTTTCCTTTATTATAACTAAAAGTCAGTTATAAAATGTGTGTTCCACAAAATCTGTGATATTATGATAGAACAGAGTAAATTCTTGAAGACAGAGACATGCAAGCTGGTAACTCTACAAAGAACAGAAGCTATTGAATCATAGAATCATACAATACTGGGTTGGAAGAGACTTCAAGGATCATCGGTCCAACTCTTCTTGGCAAAAGGCCAGTCTAGACAAGATGGCTCAGCACCCAGTCCAGCTAGATCTTAAAAGTGCCCAATGTTGAGGAATGCACCACTTCCCTGGGGAGATTATTCAAATTCCTGATTACTCTCGTTGTGAAAAAGTTTCCTCTTGTGTCCAACCAGAATACCCCCAAGAGTAATTTACACCTAGAAGTAACTTGTTCCTACTGGTTTGGTTTTTTTTAAATCTCCAAGGTCTATGGCAAATATTTGACAGGCAACACATTTTTATAATAAATGTCAAGAAAAAATAATAAAAATATATCCTTAAAAACTTGCTTTTTCCATTACTAAAAACTGTAATTTACCCAGTTCAACTTCTGAAATCTTCAAATCAGAAGTTAAAAAGGTCTATATTTTTCAATTTTTTTAAGATCTCCTCTCATACACACTGTGCATCAACTTACTGTATATGAGCAAAAGAACAAACTGTTCAGAAAAAAAACCCTGTAACTCTTTATCAAAGAAGATCTGTCTATCTGAAGACACTTGATCACACATAAGACATTTTGTCTGACTAAGGAGCGCTCATGCCCTATGAAGAAATTTGCATCAGGCCATGCAATCCTCATTCTCTTGAATGACCTCAGACTACTTACGTGAGTAAAGCTGTTGAAGAAGCCAGGCTGAGCCTTTGCTATTTCCAAAGCAGGTTAACAGCATAATTTTGGTACTGCACAGGAATGAGTGAAATGAACTATGGCAGATACAAATTATTTACATCTTCTTATTGAATGACTGGAAGGAATATGAGGCCACATCTTAATACTGATTCCCATGAGCTTTAAAACTCTCACTGACTTCAACACAATTTTCATCTGTTCATCCAACATTAACTTCAGTACTAGTTTGGGAATGGGCTAATGATGGGCTATATATCTCTCTGCTCCTCATTGTCTCTTTTGTAAGTGGACTCTGTGACTGAACAGTTCAGTCATATTTCTAAAACCCTAAGTATGAACACTAAAAAATGTTTAGTTTAATCTGCCAGCAATGCTAGCTGGCAGATTCAGCCCATTGAAACTCCCCCATATTTTTTGCAAATTAAGATTGAATTATGGTTTCCAAGGTTTAGCTAGCTATCCAGAAAAATGAATGTATATAAAATACAAATACATTTCAATTTCCATTTCAGCAAGATTGCTCTACTTTCTAACCAGACTTCTACAAATGACATAATCACTGTTGTATTTAATTTAGGTGTATTTATATTGAGTTGAGAGATACCATTTCCTCAGAACGATATTTTGAACACCTGCCCTTGTTTAACAAATAAAGGCTGCAGAAAATCTCCAGCTACAGCAGAGATACAAAAAATAATTGTGATTGAAATTAAATTGTTCATCTTGCAAACTACAAATTTCTACCTTTCCATGTCACTGCACCTTGTGTATCATATGTGTATTCAACGAAGAAATCACTCTTTCTAAAGATCAGGTCTTTACTGTACTCCAGACAAAAATTTTGCCCATTTGGGATTCTATCAAATTTCCAGTCATCAATAATGAAAAAAATCACATTGTACCTAAAAATTATGCTTGTCATTGAAGTATCTTCAATCCAATTCTTGGGCAGGTTTATACTAATGAAAATGGTCAAAATCTCAGCCTTGATGTATAAATGCTACCTTTGGAAATGTAAATATGAACAAAAACTCTGTTATATGAGTGTGATAACTGGGCAAAAATAAGCTCTTTCATTAGATTGCAAATATGTTGTTTATAGAACTGAATATAAAATAATTATGAGAAGCACAGACAGTCTCATGTACTAAACTGCACTATAATGTTTGTCCCGTGAAGTAGTAACCCATTTTATGAAAGCATTAAAGATGAGTACCAAAAGGCCACATTTACATGAACCTTTCGGCAAACTACTGCTCAGCAATTCTATGTTCATGTGCATGTTGATACAGAGCTATTAGTGATGTATATAACCCTCCCTCTTATCTACATTAGGTTGATTTTTAAGTTTAAATACAAGATGACCCATTTAGAGAACAAGACTGCAAGTACACCAAAAGCTTAAATTATCACTCTGCTGCACATTTCTTTATATGACTACAACAGGCTCTAAAAAGTGAACCACAGCTTTGGGGCAGGGATCTGTTTAGGCTTTGTCCTTAGTGAGCTTCCTCAAAAACCTGAAGTGCTTCCACACTTGACCAAACTAAATTTCTTTGCACAGGAAGTTAAAACTTGTGGAGGGGGAAGGTGTTAAAGAAAAAAAAAGAAGAAAGAAAAAGCAGGAAACAAAAGACAAAATCAAAAATAAACAGCAAGAAAAGAGCTGTACATAATTATTTCCTGCCCTCTAAGCCTTGTGCCGCCCTAAGAAACAGTGACTTTAAATGGCAGAAAACAATCCTGTGCTGTCTGGCCTTCAGAAATTCCTCTGGCTTTGCAGTCTGGCCACCTACTCCCTACCATATCCTCTCTCATTCAAACATTTTCTCTTTTCTATGCTCAGGATCACAGGATATTCTGAGTTGGAAAGGACCCACACACATCATCAAGTCCAACTCTTAAGTAAATGGTCCATCCAGGGCACCATGCTCTAACCAGCTGAGCCAATCTCAGGGTCAGCCATCTCCCACATTGTCATAAATGTCTCCATCAATTCAAAAAATGTAAAAAAAATAAAAAAAAATTTCAACCTTATTTCGGTTGCTTTTAACTCAAAAAACTTTAATCAGTTTTAATATGCACAGGAACAAGAAAAAAAATGCAACTGGCGCCATTTCTTTATAAGTGCTCCCTTAGAATAAGAGCTTCAAGCTAAATTCCAAAAAATTAATTTCAAAATACCTATGTCTATCTCAGCAATTTCAACAGCTAATTAACTTATTTGTCTTATTTATGGTGAAGAAGGGGAGTTGCCATTTTTGCCATTATATTTTTTTCTTTAGTTTTTAAAGAATAAAATAATATAACTTGATGGATTTCTAGGTATATGAACAAAAACTTGCTTTGACCAAAATTATTCTGAGGAAACACCAATTTTTTGCTTTGCAAAATAATTTCTGCCACTCACATTAACCAATATTCCTGTCATTTTTCAGTTGCACACTATGAATTCTTCAGTTAAGTTACCCACATTACCCTGTAGGATCACAAGTCACTATTGCTAACCTCAAGCACTGGCTGAGGAATGTTGTTGCCACACATTTTTATGTGGATGCCACAAAAAGAGAGAGAGAGAAGCTCCTCTCCATTTTTTGTTACAGCAACCATCTCTGTCTCCCAATTATCAAGAGCCTACAATAATTCACTTCTAACTTAAGTGGCCCCAAACACATTGTAAGCATCAAGATGAGAGATGGTTGTCTTTTGAAAATAATTACAGGAAAACAGGAAAATAAATGTCTCTGAACTGAGTAAAGGGGCTTTGTGACTTTAAAAAAAACCAACAAAAACCACAAGAAATGAATCCTCAAGTATTCCTAATCCACTGTTAATTTTTGAATGATCCTCAGAAGTATGAGAAAATTACATACAGGTTACCTGCAACATGGTTTTTTACATTATATTATTGTTAGTAGTAGTACATTTACCACTGTATTTGTAAATGTGAAATTTGGGGATAAAATTAATTTAATAGAAAATAATGTAGCACAGATATGCAACTCAAAATGAAAGAGATCTGCAGTGTAGAGTCTCACTCAACACCACTACTTAAAGGCTGAAGGAAGTGGGGGATTCATGAATCTTCAGCTGATGTTAAGCACTAATAACAACAAGATTGTCTTTAGGAAAGCTGTCAAGCCTAATCAAGGCTTCATATGATATTTTAATTTGGTCTTTATGAATATTCTTTAGGTTCCCTCTTCCCCTCTGAAGCAGTCTTCACACAGACATTCTGCTCTCCCTGCTGTGTGCTGATCCAGATACGCCTTGCCAATGGGATGTATGTGCACTCAAACCATTTCACACTGGGAAAAAAAGTCTACTGCTGTGAATGCAAAATAGTTTCTCTTTAGATTTTGTTCTAAACATACTTAGATGAACAAATCATAGTTTGCCTGTAGTGAGCTGAACTTGTTTCATGAAAATACTATCGTTTATCCACTCTTTATTTAATCTGTGTTTTACGAATGACAGTTACAGAAATAAATAGGAAGCTTGCTTCTTTTAGTTGTAGGGAGTTGTCAGTGAAGTCTTAGTGAGTTTAAAATGTCATTTGTAATTCTTTGTCTTCAAAAGAGATTACTGTAAAATACAATACTAAGATTCCCTCTAAGCTTCTGAAGGATTAACATTTATTTTTTTAGAGAACAGGAATGTAAGTGAATTAACTATTCCTGCAAGTTTATTCTGAAATTTCAGGGACTGATCACAATGGAGTCAAAAACTGAAGACTAAACCCCCACTAAAGCACTGACAGTTTTGTAGCTAACTCAGAACAAAGTAAGCTATCATAGTGTTTAATATAGTATATTTAAATATTGTTTCAGGTATTAAAATTCTCTCTGTTTGAAAAATAGCTTACTTTGAACTCTGATCCAGGACAAATAAGACTATGTGAAAATCCCTTGAGCTTTTGTCCTTACACAAATACAAAGAAAGCCGAAACAGTCCCCCAGCTATCCTCAAACATAAAACTCCAAACCCATCATAAAGAATTGAGCAAGACATCCCTCCCATTTTCAACAAATTAAGGTTACATCACTGATTTAATATGAACTTTGCTGTACTTTCCATAAGAATTGGTTTTGACCCATTTTGTGTTACTTGTTTGGTGACTGTAAGTAGCATTACATTTTAATGCCAGAGAGAGACACTCAGACTTCATGAGACAATGAGCAGCTTAGTTTTCAGTATTTTGAGAGGATTGTATTTAATGGGACTATTGAGAGATTGATTAGTAAAAATCTACTTTTTACTAAGTTCAGAAACAAGCTAACCTTACCCAATATTGGACACCTCAAAATTCCTTGTATCATGAAAAGGTTGTGATGAGGGCAAAGGAGGTTAACTGGGTAATACAGGGCTCAGAGTCAGAAGAACACAAGTATTACAAGATAGAGTTCAAGCCTAAGCAGTAAATCTCAAGAAAGGTCAAAAAGGCACAGATCAAGAAGTATTTGAAGGACTCGGAAGATGACATTGAATGCAAACTGCAGCTCTGATAGTCGAGCTGGTCAAGGAGTTGGATGAACAGCAGGTCATTGAGAATACACCAGATTCAGAGCTTTGCCAAAATCACTTGCAGATCTGCTTGGCTAAATTAAAATATGATAAGCATGTCTGTAACTTGGTACAAGATACCTGTATTATACATTTGCTTTCCACAATTGTACCTATACATTTGCTTTTCACAATTATAGTGACAAAGGAAAAGCAAAGTATTTTTATCATAGGCAGTAGCCAATTGTGAAAGTCTAAACAGGGAACTGAGTCACACTGATACAGACACATTGCCTATCACACTGTCAAAAAGTAATACAGCAGTAATTCTAGATAAATTATTGATAGCTTCTTTTTTATTTTTTTCTTTTTTAAAATACAGAGTCTGATATGCTGCCAACATGACAAGCTGGCTGCATTTGGACAGACAGATTCTATAATTTATACTATTGGGACTGCCAAGACAATAAAGAACACTGATGGACAAAACCTTTATTTTCGCATCTTTCCCCCCCGTGGCAGGACTCCCTTGGTGCTGTATGACTTGCTGCCTGCTCTGTTTGCCAGCAAATTCTCCCCTCCAGGAGTGCTATGAATCACCTTGACTGTCGTTTCTATTTAATGCTTTTGTCTTTCTTGGCTCCTCTTTCAGAGGTTGAAAATAACATGCAAGGCAGTGTCTGCAACAAACTAAGTGGATTCAGGATAGGAAAGAGAGATTAAAAAGGAAAGAATTGTCAACATAATAAAACACAACACCTGTGATTCAGAGAAATATAATGAAAAATAAAATATGCCTATAAATGATTTGACTCTTAGATCAATTTTTTTATTTTCTAATAGTACAAGGGAGAGTTTAAGCCACACTGCAATTCAAAGAATTTCAGAATCTGAAGAATAAGTTGTTAAAATTTCTCAAATTAACAATTAAATATAAAAAAATTTCCATTACAATGTAAGGTAAATTAAACTAATCTGTAAACTGCACAGCATTTCTCCAGCATTCCAGAGCACACTTTCAAACAGTGGAATCAAAGTATATAAAGCAAAATCAAAGTATATAAAAATCAGCCATTTATTATCTTTCTAAGTGTGCACACAATTATTAAGGTAATTATTATGATAAAATGTGGGCCCTTTTATTTTCTTCCCCTATTAATATCCATTGGGAAAATATACTCATGCATATTCCTGATAGTATTCATGGTATGGTAATTAACATGATCCATCTGTTTCCAAGTTTCTCTTAAAATCATGAATGTAATGCACACGATGTAAACTTAAGAGTTACCATATCAATTTACATTCTGATAGCAGTATCACAAAAAGCAGAACGCTTACTTCTTCAGTCTTTCCCTAACAGCATTGTCCTATTAGAACCTCAATTATTGGAACCAAATATTATTGATTTTCCTTCAGCAAAAGGGAAAATAAATTTTGTATATTAGAAAATTGGTGAGTCTAAGACAAGGTTCTGTATTCTATGACAAAAATTATGACTATAACCTGCATTCCCAGTGTTGGTGGGGCTTCTTGAGCTGTAAGTGTGGAAGTTTTAACACCACATTTCACTTGTTAGAGAGGTTATTTGGCTGTTCTGTGCTTTTTTTCCGTGCCTTAATATTGTGACAACTGTAGAAGATACTGACTCTTTTTTTCCATTTGTTATAGAGAGGGTAAAAAGTATGTATTTCTGTAGTACAAAAAAAGGAAAGCAAACATATAGAAATAAAATGGTCTCAAATTTTTTCTCCTCTTTGTAATATAATACTAGTTCTTCATCCCCTCCAGACAGCCAGGTCTGAGAACCTAATTCAATACTTACTTTAAAAAACCCTCAACCACCTTCTTATGTTGATCACTGTTGAATAGTTATTTTCTTGCTCTGGCTGTGCAGATTCAATTTTTTAAATAAACTGCATTAAGAGCCACACTTTTCATACCACGTTTCTTTGCAAAGTAATTTCACCATGCAGCAGCATAACACCCTGAAAATTGCTATCTGCACTGAAGCTATCATGAGCCTTTAGCTTGCTGTTCTGGTGCAACATGTTTATCTAAAGTATATGCTGGCACATACGCAAACATGAAAGGTTGACAGCTCACAGTGCAGAACTATCTGGCTTTGTGTTGTTGTTATCACCTGAAAAGAAATCCTTTCCTTTAGGCTTTTTATAAACTTAAACTAATTCCCAAAACATTATTCCGTTTTAAAACAGTTCTTCCACCAAAACTTTTTTCTAGCATAAATTCCTCTCATTGATCATTTTTCCTTTACATAGTATAAGGGTAGGAGACAAAATGAATAGTAAATGAATACACTAAAGGAATACTTAATAGAAGCAGCATGCTTTAAAGAGAAATAGAGCTTCTATGTTCTACAAAGCAATTACATTGCTTTGAGCTTCTGCTCATGTAATAAATACTTCTGATATTGTAAGATATTGAATACAGTTTCTTCTAACTTACAGTCTGTTTACATATAAAGCTGATTCATGAACGTTTCTTAGTTTCATTAGTGGCGGTGCTAAACTACACTAACATATTCCTCATATAGCTTCCCTTATGTTGGCTCTCTAGTCACACTGCTGGCTGAAAAGCAGATAACACTCTTCTGACAAAATGATGATTCTCATACATAGCAAACACTTGCAGGCTTTGTAAGTTGGATGAAAGGTTCTATTAACCTTTACTTGTATCTCTCCCACATGTCTGTTTTTGTTTTCTTCTGATTATCCACAGTTGAAAGCTGCTCTGCATCTCCCCTGTGAGACAGCTACACCGAGTCAGACCAAAGACCCACCTATCCCAGTAGCCATCTCTTACCGAAACAAAGAACACAAGCTTGAAGAAGGTACAGAAAGAGGGCATATATATGATGTCTTCCCTGGTACCATCCCAGCTTCCCACAAATTCCAGCTCACACAACACAGCAGTCATGTTGGTGGAAACCTTCTCATATAAATAACACTTATACACGGACATTAGATAAAGAACACCCATGTGTTCCTCAACCACCAGCTAAAGGTCAGTTTTAGAACTCGTATTATAAACTCCCATATTTACTGTCCATGCTACCACAATGCAATTATAGAGATGCATAGAAATATCAGAAACGTAATGATAGAAAACACATGGCATGAAACTATTTTTTCTTATGCAGTGGGCAAAGAAAAAATAAACAGAAACCAATACCACGAACAGCAAAGCCAATTACAAGTAAATCCGTGAAATCAGCAGTTACTCCTAATTATTATTCAGACTGTAATCATGAGCAAATATTATCATTTAATAATGAAAGTCCTTTAATGATATGTGTAACAAAAAACATCACCACAAATTGTTCTTATCTATGTCTCTGCAGACTTTTAAAGCTCTGTCAGTCTTTGATTTTAAGAGATAGGTTATTGAGAAAATCAATTCAGAATCCAAAGCCTATTAAAGAGGAGGATTTGATTTGTATAGATTAAGATGAAATTTCCTCCTAGGTTTTGAACAAAGATTCACTGCTTTCTCCCCATCAGCATTTCATATCCAATTTACCCACAAATCTTAAAGAAAATTTTAACCAAAATAATGCTGAGACAACATCTCATATAACCTGAAAATCCTACTGGCAGTGTTCTCACTGACTAAATGTGGAAATGCAGATTTTCGCACTAATTTTACCAGGTGAGGCTTGCCCTCCACTTTTCATTACAGTGAATCCCAACAAGATCTACTGAAAAAACAACACTAGTCCTTGTCATGACACCTGGGCATCAGCATGTATTGCAGCACCAGTTTCTTGGTAATGTTAGGAGAGTTTATTTCTGTGCAGTCTCATGTAATCCTAATGGTAATTAGTCATACTGAACAGGTGACAGAGACTTTAAATCAGATTTCATTTCTATCATAATTAATTTTGCAATTCAGTTTGTTAAATCTGATTTTGTTTAGTACACACAGACTGATGCCTTAAAAAGAGAAGACAAAATATTTGTTTCAATTTTCATCAAGACCAAGTGAACGCTTTTATTTTTCTGCCTCTGTCTCATTTTCTGCCCTTTGATTTCTTTCCCTTGTTCATCATAGCCTCCTGCTGTGATGCTGATGGCCAGAAGTGCTAGTTGTGAGGCTGCTGCAACCACAGGGTATGTCCATCAGCACAGGCCATCACGCTTGTGCCAGCCCAGTGGTTTGTAATCCCAGGCTCCGCTTACATTAGTCAAGGGCAAAAAAGTCAAAAACCTCCTTCACTGATATATGCAGAAATTCACTGCTACAGCTTTTCAGAATCTGGCTACAGCTTTTCAACTAGGCTACTAGAACCAGAAATCAGAATTTAACGTATTATCTTTGCACACTGACTTACATAAAACATCAGACTTCCTTCATGGTATGATGTCAGACCAGGTACCAGGAAGCTGGTTGTAAGAAAACTCTACAGTTCAGTTACATGAAGTCAGAAAGTGATTTAGGTTGTACTCAGCCCTACTGCTAGCCTGCAGAGTGATCTACGTACACCACTTCTGTCACCTTGCACTTCAGCTTCTTCAGCATAAGGCAAGGACAACATCATGAATTTTTAAAGCCCATTAGAGGTATTAATTAAAAACGCTGTGCAAGAAGCAAATAGCAGTAAGAATACATGCTCTATCATTTTCACCGTTGAAGCAGACAGTTTACCCCATATCTTTCCCTTCCGTTTTGCTCTAAATCCCAATTGTGTTGAAAGGTGTGTTTTAATAAAAAAGCAAGAAGCCCAGATGTTTCTTCTTACTCTTGACAGAAATCTAATTCATAGAGCACAGCATGCATATTTCTCATCTGTGTCTTCCTTCTGACTCCTTGGCCACAAGAGAGCTAATACAGATATTCAAGGATCAAGTAGAAAGATTTCCCATATCTTTGGATTCTTTACAGTTTTCTTTGCCATTAATGGAATGAAATAAAATAGCAGAACTGAACTTAATGACTATCACTTAAATAATGTAATGGACCTGTCATCCTTTTGGCTTTCTTCTAATTCATTGGAGCAAAGAAAGTTTAATGAAATTGCAACTTCTAAGTAGAGAACATTATGCACAGGGTCAAATGTATATAATTATTTTTATTTACCTTTAAGTATTTCATTATTTAAATTGCCTCAGTGTTCAACTGAAATAACAATCCAGTCATAACTCTTTGAAGTGCACTAAGACTTTATGTCTTGCTGAGATATATTTTCCCAGGCATATCCTCTGTTCATTTATTATTCATTATCATCTGCATTTTGCCAAATTCCTTTGAAACCCATTTCCCATTTTAAATGCCAACTTTCCCCTACAGCTGTGGTGCATTCATTATACAGACATTGTACTTAAAACTATGGGGAGGAAAGACAACTAAGCCATGTGGATAGGTGCCACTGTGTATCAGACAAGAATAGATCTATATTAGTTTTGAAGAAATCTTATCAGGACCATATGATACCTGTCACAGCAATGTATGCAAAATAAGCAATGTCTTCATCTGAGTGCCCTATAATCAATTCCACGCACAACTGGGAGAAATAAGTAGTTCAAAAAAGTGACTATTACTTAGTCACTTATTCCACCTGGCAAATGTGTTGCAAAATTGTATTAAAATAAGTGGGTTTGTCTATTTTTGTGATGTTGGAAACATATCTAATAAATCCTTTTCCATTTTTTGTTTTAAAAATAAATAGTAGCTTCTATGACATATTAGTGTAGGCATTCATTTCAGTACCTTAGATTATATCATATAATTGGCTTTTAACAGAAATCCCCATTAATCACAGCAGGGACTTCTGCTTAAAAATACGTGAACTTGAGATGATATTATCAGACTGCTCTATCACAAGAACCCAAGATGCCCTATTAAAAATGCAACGAATCACTATTACAGAAAAATTAAAATTACACAAGTATTTTAAGGAGTGCATCAGAAGAATACTCTTGTATCAGTAATATCCAGAAGATTTATAAAATTCCTTTCATGTATCAAAGAAGCAGAGAGAGAAACACAGCAACCAACCTCTGACTTAGTCTTCTGTCCTAACACAAAACCCACTTACCGTTCCACTGCTAGTACTACCTTTGATTTTTATTTACTTCATTCAGGTTATTTTGTAATTAATACCAGAATCTTTCAGCAGATACTAAAAGACATTTTGCTCTTTTTCTTGACAGATAACTATTTTCTTTAACATCACCTTAAACCTTCTGTAGATTTGGAAGGATTTATTTGATTATTATGTTAGCAAATCTCCCAGTTAAGAGAAGGTGAGAGATGAAGAATGTATTAGGAGATTTCAAACACACAAAGCTACAAAGGAATACAATATTGGGGCATACTGCGTGTTTCTCTCTAGAAAGGACAACACAAGAAATTAATTTTTTGTTTTGTTTTCTAACAATCTGCTGCTTCTTTGAAAACTGTGCTAAAGCATTAAAGTTCAGCAGTGAGGAATGTCACTGAATATTCCTCCAGTACTCTTTTACGTCACTACTACTTCCGTGTTATCCAAATCCTCATTCAACCATCAAGAAACCTGTAAACCTTTGATTTCATCAGACATTGTTAAAGTCCCTAGAAAATCAAATATGACAGAATATGTACCATGTGGTAGTAATCCGATATTTACCAAGGCAATTCTTTCAGGTTTAATTTTTGCAAAAATAATAATAATTCTGACAACATGTAATTCTGGCAGAATTCTTGACAAGACAAAAAAAAACAAAAAACAAACAAACAAAAAAACCCCCACACACAAACAAAAAAACCCACCACAACTCTACAGCAAAGACAAATTCTTCCAGAGAGTTTAGCCTGAAGTAAAACATGGTAGGCAGGTGGCAGTTATAACTCCTATTAAAATAAGTAGAGGGAGAGAGGGAGGAAGGAAGAAAATAAACCTTTGGTTTCTGCTTTTCCACAAAGCCAGACACAATTCTAAAAGCTCATCCAGTAAAGATAATAAATCACACAGTACTTTCTCTACCAAATATACCTCTGTCAAGGGCATGCAAGTGTAAAGCAAGTAAAATTCACATTACTACAAGATTTTTTAAGACACCCATTATACTTAAAAAAGAATGTTTTACATCTGGTCTTGACTACTGCCAAATTCTCATTGTCAGCAGAAAATTTTATCAACCTCTGAGATAAAATTTGGCAATATTTAATGTTCTACAAAATACAAATACCTGAAGGTAAAGTGCAAAGAGAATGGAGACAGGTTCTTTTTGTGCTACCCAGTGACAGGACCAGAGGAAACATGCACCATCTGAAAGACAGGAGGTTCCCCCTGCACACTAGAGGGCTGGTTTTGGATGGAATAGAGTTCATTTTCTTCATAGTTCATATAGGAGATTATGTTTTGAGTTTGTACTGAAAAGAGTGTTGATAATTCAGAGATGTTTTCATTACTATTGAACAGTGTTCACACAGAGTCAAGGCCTTTTCTGCTCATTACACCTCTCTACCAGCAAAGAGATTGGAGGTACACAAGATGTTAGGAGGGAAAACAGCTGGGACATCTGACCCCAACAGATCCAAAGAACATTCCATACCATACGGCATCAAGCTGAGCATTAGGATTTAGACTTCGATGTTCCTAGTAGGTCCCTTCCAACTCAGTATATTCTATGATTCTATGATATAAAGCTGGGGAAAGATGGAAGGGGAAAATATTCGGAATGATGGTGCTTTTCTTCCCGAGTAACCCTCATGTATGATGGAATCCTGCTTTCCTGCACATGGCTGAACAATTGCCTGCTCATGGAAAGAGGTGAATTCCTTGTTTTGCTCTACTTGTGCATGTGACATTTGCATTACTTACTAATGTGTCTTCAACTTGACCCATAAGTTTTCTTGCTTTTACCCTTACAACTCTCTCCCCCATCTCAACACGGAAAATGAGCAAGCTGTTCTGTGAGGTTTAGTTGTCAGCTGGGGTTAAACCATGACAGTCAAGAAACTTTTTTTATTGTGAGCATTGTTGTCCAGAAATGACACACAGACTCCATCCTTGGAGATATTAAAAAACTGTCCAGACACATTCCTGGGCAACTGCCTCTAGGTAGCCCTGCTTGAGGATTTGGACAAGGTGACCTCCATTGCTCTCTTCCAGCTTCATCTGTTCTGTGCTTCTGTGAAATACAAATATCATTTTGAAACACTAAAGTCAGAAAGGTGATATTTAGTAATTTATTTTCCAGAATCTCTTAAATTTTCTAAACTTCCTATGCCCAAGTTTAAATCACTATATAAGACCTATAGGAGACAAAATCCAAGAGTGTCTCTTCATGATACAATAATAGTCCACTAAAAAACATTCCAGAAGGCAACAGCACCTGATTGGGAAGCTATTGTTACACAACCCAAGTAGTCTCACTAAGCTAAATAACAAATTTTATCCTTTTAAAAGCCTGAGCTAACATTATACCACTTCAGCACAGCTCGTTTGGCTACATCACTTAGGAAATTAGAAATGTCATTCTCTATTTTAATTCACCTTCAGGAAAGAAGGTTAACTCATTGGCAAGAAAATTTTAACAGGTCAGATCTTTCAAAATCAATAATGAACTGCATTGGAGATATCTTTCAGAAGGGATAACTTCAATTAAAACAGCCCTCACCAGAGATAATGACTAGAGAAGGAAGGTTAGTGTTGGACAAAGAAACACTGGCCCCCTTGCCAAGTAAGTGATGCAAAGATACTTATCAGCCTGAATTATGCTGAAAAATCTTCAAAAGGCTCTGAAAAACAGAAAGGTCATTTTGTCTCAAGGAAACTCTCTACAAAGGGGTAAGAGTGACTGAGAATCTTTCCTAATAATTTTTTAAAACTCATCAACATCAAAATGTTCACTGGGCTCAGAAACAAAGAAAAAAACCTGTTATGTGAATTTCAGTGTCACAAAGGACATTGACAGTGATCATGTGGCCATTGTTTATTTTTCTGGAGGACATACAAGAAGTAATTATCCATCCAAGCTACATTAGCAGTCATAAAATCTCTCTCAACTTCTTCAAATGCTCTACGGAAAAACCTACATGTCCAAGCAGGGACACACAAGCATTTGGCCTAAATCTCCATCATAATGTAAAATTTGATTCAATTCCAATTTTACTGGAGGATTGCAGAAGCTGTTGCTTCCTTTTAAAATATAAAATTTATGATTGGATAAAACAATTGTCTCCTGGGGAAATATAGTAAAATAATTATAAATCAAAAGCAGGAGCCTAAATTTGTCTACCTTGATCTCATTACTCAGTTGTCAATGTTGATGCCTTTTATTCCCCTTTTTTTGCCTTATAATAGTACTGTTTAGGATGTTTCTTTCCCTTGCAGTGAAGAATAGTTACAACAATCTAGAAAATGGTTACATTTTAAGAAGGGCATATTTATTTGCTCAACAGCAGGTTTTTCTTTCAACCATTCAAATAAATCAAGGAAGACAGAATTCTCTCCCTAGAAATCCCGAGACTCAAACAAGATGCTTTTCTGGAAGAAGCACTCAATTACTTTTATTAATTTTATTGTTCTAAGATCCAAGCAGATCTGACCTTACTGTGCTGTACTTTGTGCAGCTTCAGAGAACTAGAGGATGTAGGTGTTACTCCACAGAATTCACAAGCTGGATCAGGCTCAGGGGAGATATGCACAATGCATGCCCAGAACAAACAATTTGATGATTGTGTGGATCTTATTCGTACTAAAGTTTTTGTTTGATTGCTTGCTTTGCTGGGCTTTCCTGAGAATGTTTATGTCAAAAAGAAAAAGGGAAAACTGTAGAGAAGAGCCAATAAGAAATGTGAGTGGAACTGAGGTACTGCAACAGGGAGGAAGGCAAGAAAATGTGTTTCAACCATCAACCAGAAAAGGATGAGAGCTCAAAATAGTGGATTTCATACCCCCCTCCATTTAACTATTTCTGAGGCTTCTATTGCAAGTAGCAGGTCTTCAAAACCTACATGCTTTGATTAGGCAAGAATCTTTAATCATTTTCAAAACAGATAGTAATTGTACAATTCACACAAATTCGTGCAATGTTTTGTAACAGAACACCCAAAGACATTCACACAATAATTGCTTACTTAGACCTGACACCCTGCTTGCATACACCCTACCCCAAGCAGTGTCAGCAGCGCAGGCACAATGCCCACACCGTGCCCAGCATAGGCAGTGTAGGCAGGGTGCTGCTCACATTACTGATGTGAGATCGGATTTCCTCCAATCACAGTGGCATTGCTGGAGCCAAGGAGCAGTCTGACCCTGACCCACAGGCAAAAGGCATTTGCAGAACTGGCTGCTGGCTGCCAAGTGACCCATACTCCAAGCATCCCTGGCAGTTTGCCAGGGCCATGGCATCACTTGTGACCCTGTTTGCTATCAGTGATTAGGTCAATGGCCATATGGGTGCCATGCTGCTCATCCTTCCTACTGTCTCCATAAAGCTGTGATTTATAAGGTGTCGTCAGATCCAGTTATTGTTTGGATTACAGCATCTGGCCATGCCTTAAAATTAAGGCACCTGTTGCAAATCCAGAATTAAATTTAAATTAGATGTTAACCGAAAGTGAAAATACCATTAATGGACAAGGAAGTGTTTTGCCAGTATAAATTCACTTGAAGCACTCTATTTCTATTACCCAAACAATCTGCTATGATTCTATGTTAACAGAATAAAATATGACATAAAAAAACTGATCGAAACACGTGAGTGGGTGAGTTTGCTCTCTTGCCTTTTAGGGGAAGGCAAAATACAATATATGTTGTCTACAAATCAGTATTAATTTAAAGATGCAGAGAGTGCTATTTTACAAAGCAACTGAATATACTTATACTGATTCATAAATTTGAATTAAATTTATTTAAAGCAATAGCTTTTATTGAATGTATGTTCTGGTTTTTAAATAAGGAGACACACATTACAGTGAGAGATTTGAAAAAACCCAGCTATTTTAGTGCTCTGCTTTTTCAATAATTCAAACACTAATAGCTAAAATCCAACAATAGAAGTTCAAATAGTGATTCTACTACTCCCTTGGTGGCCTTTAAGACCTTGGTTTCAGTCACTAATCAAGATACTAACAGACTTTTCTCTGTTATTAGAAACAATATCAGCTTTCATTATTTCTCTGTAAGAAACGGAACACTTATCCAAGCAAATTCAGTATTAATTGCATGGTTCACTTCCAACACTCTTTACAGCCAACAGGATTTTCACTATCAACAACTACACAGGTCAACTGTATTATACAACCTACAGACCAGAAATAAGAAAAAGTCTTAATGCGAGAGATTTTCTATAAAATTACCCTATGTTTTCTTTAGATAATACAAATTATCAGGAATGGCTTGTAATAAAATTATGTACTCTATTTATTACTAATCTTTTTTTTTGTTTCTCTGAAACCTTCCAAACATTAAGGCTTGAAAGCAAAAAAGTATTTAAAGATGTTTCTCTAACAGAGAAGGCCTGTATTTCTGTTGTGCTGCATCACCCATCCAGCTCATGTCTTGATTCTAATTTGCAAGAAACACTTACAAAGCACAGAAAGACTGACCCATTATTATCACATAGAAAACCTAGATGTTTCAAGAACAAAAATAAGGACATTTCCCTCCCCATGCCATTTTTCAGTTATATGCCCCTTTATCAGATGGCACAAAGTATTCCCAATAAATGCACTTTATGATTCAAAAGAAATCTGCAAAGAGTAACTTGTTCCTAACCGAAGTCTTATGTCAATATTTCAATACAAATTATAAATATATATACCTCATTTTTTGGATGTTAATGGGTTAATTTCTATCATACATACAACAGTAGCAAGGGACGAAGGTTGTTTTTGTTACTTTGTGGTACCCACGTCTTCCATACATGCAGTCTACTTCTATCCAGTGTTGCTTACTAATTCCTGGTATTACTCTAACCTTTAATGAGCTTTTAGTACATATGGACTTCCTAGGACTTAAACTGAAAACATGGCAAACATTACAAGGAATTATTATTTTAAAAATGGAAATGAAAGTGGTTGGGGCATCAGTGTTTGAAACCTGAGATTACAGTTTGGCAATCTGGGTGGGGAGCAAAGCAACTGACTTGCCTAGAGACAACGACATGGTCCTGAAGCCACAAGATTATTTTTTTCATTCTTCCACCAACAGCAAGTAGAAGTAATAAGAAAAGGCACAGTTGTACACTAAAATATCTATATTTTGCAACAATAGTGTGAACTAAGAATATATTACTTCCATTTTAACAGCACATAACTGGATCCCTGAAAATTTGCTTCAACACACAGAATTCAAAGAATCAGTGACAAAAATAAGGTCTCTTGCATTCCAGCTCAGTGCATTTTTGGTTCATGGGAAATACATCATGCATTTGTTTGACACTGCATACATGTGAGAACTACTTTCACAGTGTAGATAATACAATTAAAATTTCCATGATACATACATATTGGGAATAAACATTTCAAAAAATATTTCATTTTTTTGTAATGACATTTTCAATTTATTAAAAAGTTCATTTACTCAATCAAAGAGAATTATATTAGTATGTTTCAGAGAAGCACAAGACCACAGCTGCAAACCATTGGTTGCAAGCATGAAAGCCTCATAAGAGCACACATACATTGCCACCAAAGTTGTCACACACCCATTCCTCTCTGCTAGATAGATACATAAAGAAATCAGGCTAAGGAATTACCCTGCCCCAGTTGGATTTTTAGAACCAATAACAATTTAACAGTCCAGTTTGCTTTTATATATCAAAAGGTCCATGATGCTGGATGATTAATATCCACACAGGGAATGTCCTCTTGATCTGAAATCACATGCTTGTAGAGTGCTAGGAACAAACTGTAAAATGCATTATATTTTCCAGTAGTTCATGGAAGAGGTGGATAAAATGGATAGGTCAGTCTTGTTCTTGGAGATTAATCCTGAACCAATAAGCGCACCTATAAATACCCAACTGCATTCACAGTGTAGCCAAAGTGGCATCTCTTGAAACTGTTCAAGATGAAAAATGATCGAACAAGCCTTTGCCCCCTATATACACACTGCTATACCACCTCACACTATCAGAAGACCAGTGGCTTCAGAGTCCACATAATTTTGCTACTGAAGCATCTTATGACAGGCTAGCATTCATAAAACACATGGCAAGAGAGGAACTGAAGCGCTGCAGAGAGAGGTAATGCCACTCAATGGGTTTAGCTTTAGAGACATTATGCTAGAGGCAGCAAACACAAGTCAGTGTGAGCTGCTCTCTAGTGACTGAAAATCTCATACCCATACAAGCTCAGTGCTCTTGATTTACAACTGGCTGTCAAGGACACTTGAGATGTCAAGGACATCTCAAAGATGCACACACTCCCTCAAATCCCTGCCCAGAACACATGCTTCTGAACATTTATCTCAGAGAAGACTTAGGCTATGTTCTTTCCATGCATATGGAACCATGATGATTTTTTCCTTCACTCTAACATCCCCAACAACTGGCTTTTCAGTAGTCAGCCTTTCATTACAGATCTTGGATTGAATGAAAAAGCTCCCTTCAGCCTCCAGTAAGGAGCAAAGCAAGCAATTGAGCTGGATGTATGTATCCCAGGCTTTCCCTCCACTCCTCTGATCTTTTAGTGTTCACTTTTACATCACCATTCAAAAGTTTGGCTCACAACAGGGAGATCTCCAACACCCATCCACTATGGAAGTTAGCACTTGGGAAGCTCATCACCCAAACTTGCCGTATCACATTAGAGGTGATACCAGCTTTAGAAACACTTACAGGAAATGTCCCAGATGAAGTCCAAATTTGCAATCCAGACAAACTGAGCCCCCAAAGACAGTTAGCAGGTGGCTGGAGATTAACAAACCATGGCTAAGCTGCAACTCCTGGTAGAGGCTTTCCCATATGTGCTGCTGATGTCGTCCTTGACAGACCCTAGAAGTACTGCATGCTCCTCCACCCTTGTTATTTTAGAAATGTTCTGATGATCATGGCAAGGTAGGGAAATCCTCCAACACCACTGCAACAAGCACAGTAGGAGCACAGCTCGTAAATCAATCTGCTTCACAACTCTAAAATTGTGCCATTGTCCTGAAAGCTGTGGACTAATAAACAAACCAAAGCTGTTGAAAAAACAACCAAAAAACACCAAAACCACACCAACAAAACGAAAACACCAAAAACAACCTCTTGGGGAGAAGAGATGATCTACGTGCTCAAACTGTCCCTGTCAGGCTGCAGTGATGTTCCTGAGGTCCATTCCCTGTGAAAGGCTGGATTACCAGCTGGATTATTACCATATAGGCCTTAAATTTTAGTCAGCCCTGAAGTGGTCAGGCAGTTAGACTAGATGATCTCTGTAAGTCCCTTGCAACTGAATGCCTCTATTTTATTCTATATGACCATATTTTACCTGTGGTTGATCTCCTTAACAGTATAAATACCTACTTCTGTGAAATCAACTCAGCTCTTGACCTCATCATCTTTGTCTTTATCTAATTATCTGCTATTTCAGAAGAGCTAATAATGCCTAAAGTAAGGAACTTTGAAAGCATTTATTTATTTTACAAGTTTCATAATTGTACAATATTCCTGTGAAAAACTGCAGAGATCTGAAGTGTTGGATAGCCACATAGGGATTAGCATTTACAAATCTGCATACAGGTAAGGTGGTGGGGATCCATGATGCTAAGATTTAGACTAGTCTTATTTGTCATGAACTGACTATTTACCACATTTTCTAGTAAATGAAGGAAGGTTTTCAAACATAAGTAGAACCAAACTGCAAATAAAACCAAACTGAAACAGGATGTTTCTCATGTAAAATGTAAAAACTTCTTGTAGGTGATTGTGTGCAAAGAACAGCAGGACATGGCTACAGAGGAAAAAACAACAGTTATTACACAGAAAGAGATTACCATTGGTTTAGAAAGACATAATTTGCTAGAGGCATGGATAATATTTAGAGGTGGTATCACTACATGATTGTCCTCACTTCATACTCTTCTGCAGGCATCCAGAAACAGGCAGGGTCACAGAAAGGATATTCTGTTAAACTCATCTTTGTTTTCATTTGATATGACTACTCTCTTTTTAAATCAGCATGTACAAAAACCCATGATGGTAACATTCTTCCTTCTATCCCCAAATTACCATGTATGCTTTCATCAAACCCAGCAAAGTCCATACTGTTGTGTGTGTCCCAAAGGTCACCACACTTAACATAGAAAACTCTGTAAAAAATATATTCTTACAGAACTGTGAGGTGGAAGAGCCTGAAAAGACACTCTTTTCAAGAAAGGACTGCTTTAGAGGAAAAGGAGTTGCATATAGGAAACCTAAAAAAAAGGAAAACTTCTTAAAAGTTGTTATTTATATAAAGTGAAAACAGTCAGAAGAACTCTAGGCTTCCCTCTTCTTTAGTTCTGAATATTTCAGTAAATCATGAGCAAGATAAATACTTGTAGAAAAGAGTTTTCTTCATTACTGTTGAGAATTGGATTAAATATCTTTCTTTGATGTAGAAACAGATGACATTTCCAGGGCTGCTGCTTCTTTTTTTGTTTGTTTGGTTGGTTTTTGTAATACATTTATATATGTGTGTATACGCATCTGTCAAATAATTATGTGATTAGTTGGGGAAATATATATCCTACCAAGCTTTTATAAAATTTAGTTTACTTTAAGTTTGCATACACAAAACATTGAGTGGGCTTATATGCCTTATTAATTAATGGGGGTGAGGTAAAAGAACAAAAATTATGTAGGAGGAAGGCAAAAATTCCCTCAGACCTAAATACTTGAGTAATTTACTATTATTTACCATTCTAATCAAGAAATATGAAAAAACTTACACACAGCTCTATCTAGAATTAGAACCTTAAAGTTTTATAACATGATGAGACACTTTGCTGAATTGTTCTCTACTCAGAAAATGTAATGCAGCTTGCTCTCAAGAAGCACACCTTTAAGGAGCCTGAATATTTTTCAGTTTGAAGGAAATAAACCTCTCATCCCATGACAGCAAAGCCCCATTACAGAACATGCTAATTGGCTGCACCCTTTGGGAGCTCAGCGCACTCCACCTTTTATTTCAAGGCTGACACTGCACCTTAGTGTGAGGTTATCACATTAGTCAATTCCTGTTGTGAAATACCATGTGCGAAACTACAGCAGAAGTGCAAAATGAATGAGATTCACTTTTATTTCAGTGTCAGCACAACGTTCCTGTCATATGCCACTGAATGCATGTCATGAACTAACATGTCTTTGCCCACCTTCCTGTAACAAGTACCACCACAACTTTGCAGTTTGGATACTGCTGTCACTTTATGAATGCCTGTTGCTACTTCTTTAATGTTAAAAAGTGATTGCCTCTTAGCAGAAAACAAGTTATCATCTGTTTGTATTAGAATTTTCTTTATCAGCTTTGGGAAGGCAAAAAACCCTGCAACAGATCATAATTTTCATATAGCCCTATCACTGCATATTTAAGTACAGTGAATAACATGAAAATAAATGTGCATTTGAAAGATATTCCTGCGTTACCACAGGCTGCACAAGCTGTCATTGTGAAAGATGAAAAAAAGCTGTCTGAAGAAAATCAGGAAGGCCACAATTTTGATGTCCATCTACTAACTATTGTAGAATGACTAAAGTAAATAATAATGAACCTTTTTTTTCTTTATTGTAACAGTGCAATAAGAAAGAACTAAATTACACACACACATCCAAAAACCCGTAGAAGAATGAAAAAACACTGTCCCTACTCCCTCAACATGTGAAATGCCAGCCAGCCCTATCTATGAAACCTGAGCATAAGCTAAACAGCATCAGTTCTACATGCACTGAACCACCCAGCTGGGGCAACAAGATATCTGATTCTTGATTCATATTATTATCCCAGGCATCACAAACACATGAATTAATTATACACAACCTTTCTGAAAAACATCTAATAGAAATCACTTTTATCAAATACTGAAGCTTTCCTTGTTTCTTTAGCTATACAGTCCCATATGCACACACATTCCCTTTTCATCAAACAAGCAAAAACAGTTGGGGCAAAATGCTATTTTTTAATACCTAGGCAATCTACCTAATAGTATAAAAGCTGTACATATAGAAAGAAACCAAACCAAACCAAACCCCTAAAATGTGAATTTGCATCTCACATTCTTCCTTTCTTAGTCAACTCTGCTCTCATATTATAAGACCCAAATATTTCTGTTGCTTCTTCTCAGTTCAGGACACTGAAAAAAAAACTTAAACTACAAAACCAACTTTAGAAACCACATTAAACACAGTCTCACTGTTCCCTCTTCCAGAGACTTCTGAAATTCCAAAATGTTTAAATCTGGCACAGAAATAAACTTTTGTGATGAATCATATAAAGTTATATAGCAAAATATTAAAAAATTAACATTGACAAAATCTTTTATGACATCTTCTGATTTATAAAGAATTGGTTAGTACCCACTGTGATTGAAAATGTGGCTACCACTAATGAACACCTTGTCCAATAATTGCACAACGCCACCGTATGGGTGGCATTTATGAAAAACCTCTGATATAAATCAGAGTTTTAACGTCAGAAATGGATGCAGTCATAGAAATATTTTAGATTTTTATTTTTCAAACTACCTTTTCATTCTACTAGGAGGGATTTTTAAAACTTCAGATACTTTATAGTATTAAGACAGGCAGAGGAATGTAAGTAAATATCTATCTATCAGTCACAGTCTTGGGAACAAGAGGAGAATGAGGCAGCTGGACACATTCTCAGGTCAGTGGATATATCAGGCCCTACCATCCCTTAGATCTTGGTTCCGTTTCTAACAACTCAGAGCTTCTACTTCCCAAACCATAATGACATTTCTGATAATGTTTTTCAAATTGTCCTTCTGAATTCAGGATTCACTGTTTTTTATGAAAAGGTAGGGTTTTACTTAATTTTTGCTGAAAAAAAAGTGCCTGCCTTTAAAATCGCACATCAGAGTGTCTATGTGCTTACATTTCTGCAAAATACCTTTATGGCTTAACACCATGTATAGCTTTTATTATGTAACTTCATTTCTCAACCTTTTTTTATTAAAAAAAACCACAAAACTTTTTTAACAATCAAAATTGTATCACTTTCATGAGTTTAGGGTATTTTATCTACTCTAATTTTGTATTATAAGCATTTCACCTAATACTTCCTTTTTTATTATCCTTCTACAAATTCAAAAAAGTTATTTCAGGATTAGAGTTATTTTGGAGATTATTTTAAGTGATTACATCGATGCATATTTCCTTTCTCAGAATAATGATTATTTGCTAGACTTGACGGCAAACCTGTAACAGCATTTGATCTTTCATGATTTCATAACATTTATACTTATTTTTGCATATAGCTTCTATTTAACTGCATGAATAAATATATTTGTGAATCTCAGATCAGCCATTTTCTTTTTGCATTTAAGAAGGCTATTTCTTTCATCCAATGTTTCCTTTTTTCTGAGTGAACTAGGAAACATAAGAGTAAATAAAATGTGAGAATAAAGCAGTTACTAAATTGAAATGGATAAATAGACTGAATAAATTAGAAGATTGTTAAATCTGAAGAAGAGTTTCTTCTTTGAAGTAAACAGGACTTTTGTCTATAAATCTGTATTTCTGCATTTATTAAGTTGCAATGTCAAAGAATTGTATGTAGGAAAAAGGGGGAAATTATTAACAGTTATGATGTATTTGGTTTCTGATAGAAAAAAAAAACTCAAGCCCCAATGAGATTTCTACTATAGAAAAAGTATTAGCCACATTAAGAAGAAACACTTCATGAACATGTTTTGACAGTAAAACAAGAACTAATGAGATTGTAATTAGCAACAGTCAAAGACTGTTGGAGCAACAGATTTCTGAAGTTATTAGTGTATTACTTAGTGTATTCTACAAACCATAAAAATGTTGATACTTAATCTACATAAGATTTTAAAGGATAACTCTGCTGATTTATTCACAGCATTACTTAAGCCTATTTACAAAATAAAACTTTGTACAAACTGTATTGAGGAAATCATAAAAAACTCTAGATGGGTTTAACTGACATTTCATGCCTCTTCATAGCCTTGAAGACAAATTATAAATCCAAGATTTTAAAAACTCATCAGCTGAAGCAAAATGTATCATGAGATACATAAAGGAATACCACAATGGAAAACAGCCATCATAACATTCCTTAGGAGGAAAATACCATGGATGAAAAATAATCCTTTACTAAGGAATACATCTATTACTTGATATTAATGAATACTTTGGGAACTTAGTATAATGGTGTCATGCTTATACTGCTCCAGTTTTTAGAGGGTCTGTTCTGAAGGCACAGAAAGGAAAAAAAAACTTTACAGGCTGCTTTGAAGGCAAGAAAAATGAGCTACTACTCCTCATGTCTGCAATATGAGCAGTAGCAAAGCAGTGTGGTTAAACTGCAGCATCAACCAGCTTAGATTTTAGGGAAAAAAATCTTGCAAAAAGTGTAAAGAAGTACTGAAACACTACATCTCATGGTGTCACAGGATTCCTAACTGTGGAATTCCTTAAGAAAAAGTGAAGGCAAACTCCCTTCAGGATGCCCACAGGCAGATTAGAGCACCAACTTACTCTCAGCATCATGATTCTGTGTTTATACAGTGTAAAATTTCTGTGTAAAATGTCATTTCTGTCCCCATGTGATTCAATAAGTTAAAAAAAAAAATGCAGCAAGGGAGCAATACTGGGAAAATGGGTAGCTAATGCAGTATTGGTACAAACATGGGAATCAAGGAAGGGATCAGAAACATGCAGTTGAAATAGCACTGGATGAGTTAGTTTACCAGAGAACGGAGCTTAAATCATTCTGAGAAATCAATGACGAAATGCAAAAGGCACTGGGAAAGGGCCAGAAGTGAGAGGTGCTGTTCAGCACAGCTGTGATGGATGATGCTGAAGCTGTTGAGCACATCAAAACACAGAGAGGAACAGAGAAGAGGGAACGTGTCAGAGAACTGTCTTGTGACAAATGCACTTCACTGAATCAGCCTATTCAATACTCTAATTCCTAACATCATCTTCCTTGCAGAAAGGGCTCCTTCATTTGATAAGCTGGGCAGTGATATTTTGATGTGCAGACTGTCTCTAGGGCGTCAAAATTTCAAGAAACAGTGCTATAAAATGAGATGCCACAGCCTTTACATAAAGGCAAGGAGAGAGACACACAACAGAGTAGAGAGCAAGTGAAGACATATTTGTCAAGGGATTTCTATTTGGTGCTATGGCTTTGCCTATATGGAAGATGTAAGCAGAGGAAAATAGAGTTACTTGGGAAAAGTGCTGCCAATAGGCATACTGGGATTCTGGTCATGTCTGATTGGGTAGGATAGCAGTCAGCAAGACAGTGACAAAAGATGTAGTGGGGAACACAATTTGTGTTTCAAAGCAGTAGTAGAATCTGAGAGCCTCTCCAAACTGACAATCCTCTCAAAATATGAAACCTGGTGTATTTATACAACATTTAAATTACAATTTATTTCTTCTAGTTAAAGTGGGTGCACATTTGCTTGGCATCCAAAATAATTCCTTTTTCATTCTATGACAAGTGGGTAAGAGAGCTGAAAACAAGCTTATTTTTGTCATCATTTTAACTCTCTTTTGCTTCTTCCTAGTGTAATCAATATAGTTATTTCTGCAATGCACACATTCCACACACAAGTGTGCAATGGCCTCACAGTTCAGATGCTATTAGGGGTGAGCAGACTGCATGTGCAACGTGAAGCATAACAAAATAAAAGGGCAAACAAACAAGATTGGCCCAAAGGACAGAACATGTCTCTCCTAGATAATTTGCAATTACGGTCACATCTTCTATAGGTATGTACATCCAAGCCAGACAGATAATCGAATTTACTGTTTTTAACAGGGCAGTTTGGACAGCACTGAAATATAGATACAATTTTCTGCCTTTGATCTTTTTTTGCAATGACCTTCTAAAAAAAGAAATGTAGCAATGCCAGCAAATACAAACCTCTGCTGATTTAGGTAACTACTACATGTATTCTCTTAAAAAATGTCTTTCATTTGTCTAAAAGATTTCTGAAATTTATTATGTTTTCATAAAAGAATTATGATTTTTACCCTAATTGATTCTACTGGTATGAAAACAGGAAACCTGTTTCTATGCCTTCCTCTATATTGCTGTTTATTACCATATACGCATACATATATACATATTTTTCAATCTTCAATCTATCTGTTCATGCACTGTTTCTTTTCGCACATATTGTTCTGACTTTTGTCTTTTTAATTGTTCAAGAGTAACATGAAACACATTTGTTTTAAAGTTTCACTTTCTGATTAAGCAAAGTAGCCTCATTTAAGCCCTTACAAGGGCCTTGCAAGGCAGGCTAAACGTCTCCTTGATGCTCACAATTGTACGTTTTATGCACCGGTCTTACATATGGAATGGTTCCTCTTGATTTGCTTTATGAAGAAAGAGCCTGATTAATACAACCACATTGCCACACAAAATAGCATTATTTTAACCACCATTTTCATGTCACATTTTCAGTGGCTACATGGAACCTTCAAGACAGATTGCTAACATTTCGTTCCTCCAGCCATGATGCTGAATTTGGCAGCAATGAGAAAAAAATTCCACCTACATAAGATATTCACAAACTATTCAATGATGTACATGAATTTTTTACCACACTTTAAAATTTTTCTTCCTTGAATAGACAAAACTTCAAGCATTATTCTTTTGCAGTTGCAGCAGTTAATGAACTCTTTTTTTTTCCCCCAAACATCATAATATTGATGGTGAAATCAATCTAAATATCAGATATGATATCTGATTAGATGTTAAAATGTTGTAGCTATGCTATAAAAATTTTTATTTTAAGAGCTCCATGAGCTACTCATTTTGTACTGGAAAAAAAATTAAAATTACTAGACATACCATCCTTTTTAAAATCTTACAGTGACCTACTAAATTAGTTCAAAATCAGACACATTATCAGTCATATCACAATATCATAATACCCAGAAAGCTAAATAAAGGAAAAGCCATGTGCAAAAATGCTTTATACATAACATTGTGTTCTGGCATCTCTGCACACATTAAATATTGTTGGCTGCTGGCTTTTTGAGATCTGAATCTCTGAGAAAAATATTCTGTGATCCATGTGGCAATCAAAATGCAAATCTTCAATGGTTTACAAGCATGACCAAAATGGTGAAAAACTGTGCTTGTTACATAGCTAAAAATGCTGAATTTGGGAGCAAAGAAGGGTAAACAAGGGAATCCTATATCAGATAACAGTGTTTGTGCAGCTTCCACATAAACAGTAGTGCTGTGATCACTCTTGAGCTGTGCATGTGTCAACCTTATGTCCAGAAAGCATATATGCATTTTTCTCTAACCAAAGAACAATCTAAACTCAACATGAGCACTCTTTTTTAAAAAAAATATTAAACAATGCTTCAGAGCTCTGTGACAGTACTGAATCTGCACAAGAAGCTATGTTGAATGTATGTTATCTATACAGACTTCTATTACCAAAAATACACTCCAGAAGATGACTGTTACATTTTGATTTGACAACCTGACTCTATCCCAAAGGCTATGCTCACTGCACTAGCAACACAAGTCCAATCAAATCTGTACCAAGCTAAAAAGTAATCACCTTCTGTGAAGACCATTAGCAGATTAAGCCTCGGATAAAAAAGAAAAAAAAAAGTTACATGCATTTATCAAAGGGCAGAAAACCAGTGGCTTGTACATAAGCCATCTTTCCAACTGTATTTAGGTAAGTGATTATTCTTCCTCTTATCACTATCATTTTACTATTTGACTTCATTGTGGCCATACTGTGACCCAAATACAGTAGATATATCAACAACCAGATCAAGTCTGATTCCAGCTACAGGCTTTTTATGTCTACTGATATATTAGGGATGACTGATGGTAGCTCTCTTGGTTTTACTTAAAAATGACTTCACTGAAATTAAGTGCATCTATGAGAAAGGTAACCCAAATTCCAGAAATCATTTTGTTCTACCAACTTTAACAATCAAAAGGAAAATGAATTTTGTGAGTGAACATGCATAGTAAGGATGTAAATACACACTGCTGGCATACTTTCAAAGGCTGCAGCATTATGAACTTATGCATTTCATGACTGGGTTAGGAACAAAAAACTGTTATGTTACTAAAAACTTGAGTCCAAATCTGGATATTCTGGAATGAGCAAAATTTGCAGGGTAAATGAAGGAGATGAATATTGTGAGGTTGCCCTGAAGATTTCCACTGTCATCTTGTTCAAGAGAAGCAATGAGGATTTTCCAAATGAAGAAAGCAGTGATTCAGTGCCTAAATCTCTTGATTCTGTGAACCCTTTGAAACATAAGGCCATCTGCCACAGAGACTGTTTCCACCACTTGCAGTATGCACCCATTCTTAGCCATACCCTTTGATTTACATCATGTTATTTCCTGCCATTACTATGAAAATTGGAAAGATACAGTCCTTGATTAATCCACTTGAAACCATGAAGTAAGAGAATATCCTTCTCTCTCTTACTGTATTTTTACAGTTGCCTTATATTCCTTGGAGGCCTTCTTTCACACTCTAGTGTGTATTGTAAACTTTCATTTATTTTATTCTTTACAAGACCCTCGTTTTTCTCCAGCCAGATCACTGATCACAGAAACCTTTTCTTATACGTGCCTTCTTTTTTTTGCTGGCTTTGACTTTGCCTTTTTTTTTTCTTTTTTTTGTTTTTGTTTTTGTTTTTGTTTTTTTTTTGTTACAGTCAGTATGCTTGCTCCATAGGCAACCAAAACCTATTTATGCTTTCTTCTAGAGCAGAAATTGTTACTAACTTCCACCCCACCGGTCTTGTAAAATAAGTATCCTCTAATAGTTTCACTGGTAAGAGCCTTAGGACCTTGGTCATACAAACCCATTGACTCAGCTGTCATAGAACAGTAACAGTCAGTAGATAGAACAGTATTCATTTTCATGTTTTTTTCTAGTAGTCTGATTGAGTCTAACTGATATGGAACATAGTTTTGGAGTCTGTTTTATGGGTTTATACCATTTTTTTAGAGTCCTAAGGTTATGAACCTTAAAAGTGTTCCACCCATTCATATCTTCAGCTTTCATTAAGGATCTGGCTGTGCCTGAGCCTCTAAACATGCAAGTCATAGACTTACAGGGCTAGTAAAGTCTATCACATAAACTGTGTGTTTTGTACTGTCATTACATCTATGACACCTGTCAGGCTGTGTTTGGATAGTTATTTAGCCCCAGGAAAAATGGACATTATGCTATCACAGAAATAGGATGATACAGACCAGTTTATTCAGGACCTGTAGTCAGTGTCAAGCCCTTCACCCTGCTGAATAGTTCAGACACAGCTACATTTCTGCCAGGAGTATTCTTGTCTTATGATTCAGATCTCCAGTTTAGGTAACAGCTGAAGCACACACATATGCCCACATGCAGCTATAATTAATACTTAACACATGAGATACAGAAATTCAAAGAAACATGTCAACACTTAACAGTTGCCTTTGTCTCTGATCCATTATTTCTCTAAAGCACTCTCCACAGTGAGCTCAGGATCCCCAGACGCCCTCTTTGGTTAGGTATTGGAGCCACCCATGTCAAAAGGTGAAGCACTATTCCCATGGTGTATTAAAAGTATCTCTCTGATCCTTCTCAGAGCCTACTTTACTCCTCCACTGACCTGATTGCTCCTCTCACAGTTCCGTCTTAAAATATCAGAACTTTGATACTTTCAACCTATTTGCCAGATTATACAATTGCAGTTCACTGCAAAAAAAGTCAGGATAAGTAGGCTTTGGAGTGGAGTTCTGTGTCACAAATGACACCTAAATGCCTAGTTATCTAGTATCTAACAGCTATATGACACCATTTTTATTAATTCATGCCAGGCTTTCTACACATTAGAAATTTCAGTCCAAAAACAAGTTCTTACATATATTACAAATCATTTACTTCTAATCTTTAACAGAAAGAACAATCAGTAAATCCAATGCAAGGAAAAAGTCCAAGCCCTTAGAAAAGCGACTTGGTCATAGGACATAAATAAGAACAGAAATCAAAACTAGAAAACCAAATAAAACTCACCACAAAACAAATAATAATAAAAAAAAAAGATCCAATGCCTGTGGTTCAGGCTGAATATTCAGGAAGATTCAAAAATTATCTCAAATTACACAGTGGGCTGACAGAACAGAGAAGTAGGTGTTACATCATCCAAGTGACACATAAACATACAAGATCTAGAGCTGGCTTCCAAGATTGTCAATAACAAGCAGCTGGCTATAGCAAAGAAGGCTGAGGACCACCTTTTTCATTGGAACCCTGTATTCTGTAGAATGAAGTTCCAGAGTTAACACAGCACTGGGTCCTGCAATGTAACTACTTAAAGCCAACAACTAAGAACTTTTCACGTTTGTGGGAATCTCAGGTGCAGAGGCTCTATACTTCCTATCTGTATCAGAGCCTTTGGCCAAGAAATTATTTATTTCTTGTGTTCTACTTCAGCTTCCTAGAAAGACTGTTCTCTCTGTAGAGCACACAGTTCTGCTGCAGAACAAGAATCACATCAAATGTGACTTTCAGAAAAAAGTCAAAAATGGGTAATGCAATTTTTTTTTTTTTTTAAAACAGAGCTGGATCTGCTTTTCAAATTCTTGTATCTGCACAACTCACAGTGTCTTAATAGCTTGCAATACTAAGCACATCCTTTATCTATTAGATAATTATTTTTGGTTCACTTAAAATACATACACCAGTACCAGAGGCCCGAACATCCCAAAGACTCTTCTGCAGTTTTCAGCACGTCAGCACTTTACCTCAGCATAACTCACTGTCTTTGAAGCCTCTTTTAAAAGATTTGACTTCTGCTGAGGTGGTTTTCTCCAAGAAGAAATAGAGATTTGGAAACAAAGCCTTACACAACATTCATTCAACATTGGTGCTTTTCTTTTAGTATTCTATCTCATTGTTTTAAAAGATATGATTTTCTAAAAGTCTGCAGGGCAGTTATCCTGATTCCTGAGTTTCACATGACTTCTTGGCATTTCAAATGCATTCCTACGGAAGGATATTACACAGCATATTTCTTTAGCTGTGGGAGAAAGCATGCTACAAAGGGATCATGAAATAATAAATGCAATCATTCTAAGTGCTCTTAGGTCCTGAAAACACCCAGCAATCCATTATCTCTTCCTGTTCTTGGGGTATGTCCATCCTTCATGGTATGAAACACATCTTCCAGCTCTTGCTGCATGGAAATTCTCATTTAGTTTAGGTAAAGCCAAAATTATTGTTCACTGTTGCTCAAAAATGTTATGAAAATGCTTAGATTGAAAGTTCATGGAAATCACAGGGATGCACTCATAAACAGATACATCAGTGTTTCATTGCTACTTCAATACTCATTATCAGTGTGGAGAACTCCAGCCTTGACATTGCTAGTTACCAGATACATAAGCATGGCTTACAACTTTGGATCACATTCCATGTGTGTAGTTCTTAAGGAAAAGGTTAAACAGTCTCATTGTTACTCTCTGCAATTCACTAAAATAATGAGCTAAGAATTCTATTTGGACTAAAATGAACCACTTGACAGTAAAAATTCTTGCCTGAATATCGCCAAAGTGTTTCCTAGGTCCTCAAAGGACATTAGTTGTTTCTATGAAGTTTTATAACATGAATTATCACTTTTGGATTGATGAGATGGAAAATACAATCATAGCTAAGCAAGACCAAATGACAGTCAGAGAAACATGTTCACTTATATCTTTGTTTATATCCCATATATATTTAGCACTTCTAGACTGCCTGATCACACAATGTTGGCACCCCCAAAGTCATCAACTGTTTGACGAAAAAACCTTTTTATATCTGCACATATATGTAGCTCTGAGACCAGGGACGAATTGTGACACACATGCCTCTATAACTACTTTTTAGTTATTACTTTTCTATCACAGCCTCAGCTAAGAAATAGATCATTTATGACTTAACCATGATGCAACTAGGATTCATTCCAAGTTGAAGTTGCATGACAGAGGTTAAAATTATAAAAGCAAAAGGTTAAATTATCAGAAACAACAGAAAACAGTGTTCATTAGTGGAAAAACACGTAATATATACACTTCATGGACAACAAATACTAGATAACACTTTCCATCCTATACCCCACCCGCTAGCAAATCTTCCAAACCTCCGATAAAGAGTCGCTCTCCGGTATGGAGTTCTTCCTCCTCTCATACTCCTACAAAAATTAGATGACCCAAGGTCAATTATGGGTGTTAGTCAGTACTGAGCCAAATTCTAATTTATAGTACAATATATCATAATTTTTCAGTGTCAAAAAAGTCAGCACAGTTATTTGATTAGCCGAATCCATTTCAATCTGAAAACGCCTCTGGCTTCAATATTCTGACAAGATTGTCATCTCACTGAACTCTAAACAATACAAGCAATGACCCCTGAAAGAAAACGCAGTTTAAATTGTGTGTGTGATTTAAGGAAGAACAAAACCAGGCATGTAGCATATATGTACAATTAAAATTACTTGACTGTCTTGGCTTGCGCATGTAAACAAATACCAGAGCTTTCAGACTAGGTATCTTCCACTAAGTATCAAAAATATAAGTCTCTTATCAGGAATCTATTTGTGATACGTTATGCTGCAACACATCATTTACTTCACAGCAAGAAATCTGTTTCAGTGAATTGCATGTATACAGCTCTATTGAAATTCAGGTTTAGAACCATTCCCAGGGCACAGAAAGAAGATGTACAGGCTCCAGATCTCACTGTAAGGTACAGCAGAGGACACAAAGGTAGATACTTTCAGAAATGGGTTAACCACCACCATACCCCTGCCTTCCATACCTATTTGCTTACGTTTTGTGGCCTTCCCTTCTCTGGGATTGTGAAGGAAGGCAAACTTACCTAAAGTGACATTTGTAGCTAAACAACAGCTACATAACTCAGCTTGTCCACCAGTAGGATCAAATCAAGTTTCTTTAGTACACTGATAAATAGCAAGTGTTAATCAGACTGACATCAAATAGCAGCAGATTTGGCATGTGTTAATCTATCATTTGTCTGATACTCAGGTGCCTGTTTCAAAGCATGTCACAAAAACTTAAATCTACCACTGTAGTTCAGTTTTCAACGCTTCGGTATTTAGCCAGAATAATGAAGGAGGAAGGCTGAATTTTTTTTCTGAGAGAAAATATAGTGATGAGGCACTCTCAGATACATGGCATTTCACAATACTGGCAAGTTATACATTAGAAGAACTCGTAAGCATTTGTCAGCCTACAGCAATTCCCAAGAACCTGATACATGCATATCTGAATAACTTTTGGAGTCCTGCCAGAATGATAGCTACAGTTAAAGAAGGCCAAGACTGGTATGTTAAATAGCACCATAATTACTTTTTATCTTCTTTATTTGGGATAGATGCAGCATCAGCCCAGCTGCAAGCCAAGCATGACTTTTAAGTCACTGACCAGAAAAAGAACATGCTTGAGTTTGCTCTTTCTTTTCAACTTTAAAGACTTTAAGCTTCTATCCCAAACATTATCAATAGTGACTAGAAAAAGAATTCATCAATTTCTTTTTTCAGTAAACTGAAAATAGCAATAGTCACATAGACATAATTTTTCCTGAAGCATTAGTGAAATCATTACTGGATTTTATAACAGTGGCCTAACTTTTCAAGTCAACAGCAGCCGCTTTGTGAAAAAAACCCACACAATTTTAAATAGTGAGTACTTAACAGCATGCAGGTGGTGGCTGTACAGAATGTACTATCATGAAAGGAATGGGGAAGATGATTCTCTAATTCAGACAGGACATTATGAATGATTCTTTTCCATAAAAATGGCACTAACTGTAGCATATACAGTGAGGTTTTATGCCCATTGTCCTATAAGTGAAAACCTTAAGTATGAAATTAGTGTCAAAGCATGTAGACCAGTCTAGTTCTTTTAATTTTTACAAGACAGATTTATATTTCACTGTGTTTTTTAATCAAAGCTACATCAGACTCTTTCACTCTTCCCTTATATACGAAAACAACCATGCTTTGTCATTCACATTGTGTTGCAAAATACAGCTTTATTTTGATGTTGGGAGATTGGAAGGTGAAATGGAGGTCATCCAGTTCCCTGAGGTCATCCAGCACTAATAACACCAGCCTCTGGAGAACACCAGCAGTGTCCCATTTCTCTCAAGGTCAAGCAAGTGCTGCAATCATTCAATAAGAGACTAATAAGACAATTCTCAAGTCTTTTTTTTCTTCAGGGATAAAGGACAGACACCCATACTGTTCCAATGGTTTTAAAATCTTGTAAACATTTTTTTTCCACCGAAAGAGCTTTAAAGATATGGAAAATATGTGCAGCAACTACACCAACAACCACTTGGAAGGGGTATTTTTTGGTCTACAATAGAAACCAACTATTCTGTACAGATAACATAATTATTAAGTACAGATAACATATAATGAAATCTGTGCACTTGGGCCTTAATTCAACATGTACATGTAAAATAATATAGAAAAATCAATCAAATGTCTTAGTTCATTTATTAAAACTATGCATAGGTTCCTGCCCTATCCAGAATCTTGGTATGCATTGGTTACTCTGCATACATGCAGACCCTTGCCTTGGACATCACACAGCCTCTCTATTCTCATCTCTCTTGCAGATCCACTTGAGCCAGCCTCTTCCTTCTCAGGGCTTTTCCCAGGCCTGTTTTCCCAAGTCTAAGTATAACATCCAAACCTAAACTGCAGACTCCCTTACACCTCCCTACACATTTTACCTTCAGCCTGACCCTAATCTCATCCCATATTAGCCTCCCTATGCACACTATATTCAGATACAGATTTGTTTTTCCAGTCATTCACAGGCAATTACACAAACAAAAATGGGGTGTGCCCATGAAGGAAATAAGCAAATGGTAGTATGAATTTTGGATATCAGTCAATCCTGCATCAACTTCTTAGCCATTGAGGGTAATGTTATTCACTTCAGCAGAAATGGGATCAATCAAAACCCAACTCTCTGCACAAATGCATTCATATTTAAAGGTTTACAAAACTCAGAAAAATGCCCAAGTTATAATCAGTATCAATGGATCTAGAAGTTTGTGCAACTAAATTTAGAAAAGCTTGAAGAAAACAAAGCAGTCTTCCTGCTTGTTTGAAAGAGTTACCGAAGTATTTATTTTGTTAGTGATATTTTACTTTTTTTTCACAGTGTAGTATCTCTAGTATGACTACTCCTGCATATGACATTGGGCAATTATTAAAACTCCCACACTCAGAGATGAGAATATTACCAAATTACTTCGCTATATTTTAGCCTAATGTATATACATATCAGTATAGACTGTATCACACTGTGACACAAACATATCATGCAATGCCAGAATCTGGAAATACTAGTATAGAGCAATGCTACAGGAATCCTGAACAGGCATAAACCTGCATTTTATATGAACTACAATAAAACTTCAAACCTTCATTACATCCTTTGATGATAGATGTCACAAATCACCATGAGTTATAAGCAGCTGTATGTCAAAATAAGATGCTGGTACTGTAGCAAGATGACTTCAAAATTGGAGCAAAATTGTTTAATTTTCTTTCTATCTTGCAAAGTCTTTTCCTTCTTATTTCACCAGTTTACTTGAAGAGAGACTTTGGAGAGACTTGTGAGCATCTCTGTCAGAAGCCTATTACTTTATAGTTCTGCTCTTAAGAAATGTATTGCATGGCCGAATGAATTATTCCAGTCAATATATGATTACTTGCTCTGTAACAGTGCAACCTTGCAAAGAAGAGACTGTTTTCATCTTTTTTTTTTTTTAGTACTACATCAGATATCACATTTTTTCACTTTCACTTTTTTTAGTGCAATGCACTTATTTAAAGAGCGGCAAAGAAATCTCATGTCAATATGTTAAAATATATCCAAGATCTGCAGGAAAAGTGGTTTTGACTTGTGTTTCAGATATGTCATCTGAAATTTTCTCTAAAGATGGATGTAGTTGGGGTGTTTTGCAAACAAAATGGTCAACAGAACAGAGAAAACAATAGGTGAAGTTTGGGGTTTTCTAAAAAGAACTTCTAAAATGATCAAACAGTGTTAAATGTGGATAGAATTAACTGCATATATCAAAATAAAAAAAAAGGAGGGAGTTAAGAACTGTCTACACAATATTAATGATTTTTCAAAAGGAAATATTACTGCTAGCATTCTTCTACATTATGTCCACATAACTAGAGAGCACAAATCCTCTCTGAGAGGAAACATACCACATATCATCTACAGCTGGAGTTCCTATTAGATGCTCACTTAATATGTTAGACACATGGCTTTTCAATGGTGTGCATCCACATTAGGATATCTAATTCTGACCCTCCTGTGACCATTCTCTCCAGAGCAAGTTAATAGACCAGATACTTTGCTACTTAAACTCTGCCCATTTGAACTGGCTTTCATGAAGTTGAGGCGATACACACCATCAGCATCTGACCTCCAAATCTGAGGATTTTAAATCTTAAATTGTTGTTTGTCTCTCTATTTTCAGTTGGATAAGGAGAACAAAAAAGAGAATTTGTCGTATGGTAGGCCGATATTTTGGGTTTTGAAACTGGGGGAAGGAAGGTGTTATATATGAAGAACAAACAATTATCCTATGACTTGGAGATAAATGTGAGCTTTTTTTTAACCTTTGGAATGGAAAGGAGGGGAGCAGAATGTAACTATACACACACAGACACACACGCACACAGACACACATATATATAGTGTATATATATACACTATAGTGTGTGTATATATATAATATACATATAGTAACTGTATCAAAACAGTCTTACCCTATAGAAATATCCATCTTCTAAAGTATTAACTAAAATCTTCAAAAGATATGCCTTCTACTTACAGAAGAAAGTTGAAAAAACATCTCATCAGCATATTCTATTATTAAAATTGGGCAATATAGCTACAGAAAACAATGCAATAAAATTAAAATGTTGGGGAACTATTAAGTCATAAGACTAGAAAAACACTTGCTTTTCATCTCAACATCACTAGCAGTTTACCACATTTTAAAATGCTAGGACATCAAGCAAAATGAAAAATAACAAAAGCAAGATAGATGAACCATTGTCACTACTAGAAACAGCTACCATGGGAAAAGCAGCACTTAACAAACATTAATTTTATCATCTTCAATAACACAAAGTCCATGGTTAAATATAAAGTCTAAGCTATAGCTCCTGTAAATGTCTAAAAATCATTCATCGTCATCTTCATTGATAATTTGTTAATAAATTACAGAACATATCATCCTTGTACATATTGCTTAAGCCTTTTGATAGGTGAACTGGAAAAAATGAGAATTTACATTACAAGCCCAAATATTCCAGGGAATAATTTCTACCAGATGGCTGAAAGCAACTTGTTAAATTCTGGAGCTCTTCCTCTTTTACTGCTGGCTTTTGAACAAGATTAACCATCCAGTTTTGAAAACTTGTTTCTGTTTCTTTGTACTTGGAACTAAAATAGCATTTACACTCACAGTGAACATTTCACAGTGGCTTCTCAGTATAAACCATGGCTACTTATCAAAATCATGTATAATTGTGACTCAAACATCAAGCTGCAACAGTAAACACACTAATCCAAAATTAAAGGTTCATTACTCACATTATAAAAGACAAGTTGAAGCATTTCAAAATGACACAATTTCCCTTTTGACTACTTCTGATCTTCAATCTGTTTTGGCCTGAGGTCAGCTGGCAAACACATACCATAGATTGATTTCTGTGTATGTGTGTTAATGATTCCCTTTTCCATCCTTTTGCTCCAAATCATCCTAAACTGTCATTGACTATGATGATATTCAGAAAATAGACTTCATAGACTTGTACTGGTTATAAATAAAATTTAAGGTTCAAAATAAAAGAATTCTTGATATTCCAAGGTATTACTGAAATTGATCCCTGTACTATTTAAATATGCATAGTTTAAGTGGGTTCATCACCTTTCGTTCACAGCATTCCCCTTTTGTAAGTGCAGAAGAACTTAGTGTTTTAGCAAATCCAGATTTTTCTATAAACACTGGATTCTATTTGCCTTTCAAATCCAAACACAAATCAATTTGAAAGACACCAGCCTAAGAAATTTGAGCCTGAAAAGTCTGGTACCTTTTTTTTCTTAGTATCAAACAGTATCAGGCAACTACATCAGGCACTATCACACAGCCAGAATGTTTATTCATGCAGCAACAGAAATGCTTAAACAATTACTTAACTTCTGAAAGTGCTTTTTCCTCTTGCAACATTAACACAAAAGTCATGAATACAGAAATGACAGTTCTCCAGCAATCAGTGTAAGGCATATGCAGAGTTGGCCATGATAAAGTTTACTCTTTCCAACAGTCATGAACAGTTTACTCTACACAACTACTGAATAATACCAACAGATGCATGTGGTCCATGCCCAGATACCATAAATCTACAAGAACCAAAGTACAATTCCTGTGTGAAGCCTTCCCTCAAGCAAAGAATTGCTGCACTTAACCACAAGTAGTACAGGTGCTTGGCTGCTGATGGGCAGAGCACTGCACCTCTTTTCGTTTCAAAATTGCTTTTGCAGCATTTGAAATAAAAAAAATGGACTACCTGACTGAATGAATAAGCAGCAAAGCATATGCATTCCTCTTACACCAACAGGCAATTCATTTCTGTTACAGCAATCTGGTCTGTGGTTGGATATTTTCAAAACACAGGCAGACAGATTTGATAGGAAATTACCCATCTGAACCTAAAATTTCTTAAACAGCCAAATTCTGCAATTTTTTTCCAGAAGCCTATTCTTCTGTATTGTAAGTGAAATAGCAAACAAACAGAATACTTAAATAGTTGTGATTTAAATCTTGGGTTCCTCTTCAGACTTAATCAGCTATCTTTTCTCATTTTATACTGAAAGACACAGTCAGTCGTCAGTCTCCCTATACGTATCATATCATATCATATTCAGGCATTCTAATTTCCAGATTCAAGCAGCTCAGGCATATTTACATATTTATTAGGAGAAAGGTTAATACAAATCATTCTGTTTGGATTCTAGTGCAACCCTTTTGGGTACCAGCAGTATAAGTCAAGTGCAGCCATTGCTAAATCACTAATAACCTCCTGAAAGCTTGATTTTTACTGTTCCAGTTTTGTATGCCGAAATAATTACAATGATAAAATGAAATGGAACTTTATAAATGGGCTTATTATTCTGATTTACAAATGAATAGAAAACCTTTGAATCCATTGTTATATAGATTGTAACACTAAAGGATTTTTATTATCATTACTCAAAATCTGAGGAACTTCATTCTTTTCTTGAATATAGACCCTGCTCATTCATTTTCATGGACTTGAAAGAAAACAGAATTATGCAACTGTCACTCAAATTAAATGAAATTAATATATTACTGTCCACAAAAAAAATGAATGTTCACCTAGGAAGCTTTTCCTTTTGTAAAGAGACAACATGAGACCTGAATGACATTCAAAATATTATTGGAATGATAAGAGAAGGAATAAAGTATAAAAATATTAATATACCTTTCAAAGCAAATATACAAGAGAAATATTGCCCTAATAATCAAGTGAAATATTACCCTAATATTCAAGTTCAGTTAAGTGTTGAGTGCTGGACACAGATGCTACATATTGTAGAATTGGCTGAACATACTGAAAAAAATTCACAAATTTCCAAAACAAAATGTGCTCTATACCAAGCATAGCCCCACACATATAGGCTGTATATGTCACATCTTTAAAATGCATTCATTTAAATACATTGTCAGCAGCAAAAGGTAGATCAAAGAACTCAGTGGATTGGATCTGGGCTGGCTAGTGAAGGATGATATGGCAACAACTGACACAGTTCAACAACTTTTCTGCCTTAATCTTCAAAGATCATAACAGCAAGGTTTGTGAACTGTGACAGCCCAAACTGGAGAGCAACAAGCTAGAAACTACTTAAAGAAACTGGACGTATGAAAACCCACAGCAGTAGAGAGTATTTAGGTATGGGTGCTGTACACAGGCTGCTGTACCTTCAAGGCCACTGTCTATGATCAACAAAACTGGAGGACAACAGGAGAAGTGGTAACAGTTGGGCAGATCCAGCCCCAGCACAGTCACAGCCAAGGTCATGAAGCACATCCTCTGAGGAATTACTCACAAATCCAGGAAAGATAGTAAGGCAGTATGATGAATGTTCAAAATAGATTTACCAAGGGAAGATCATTCCTGTACATGAGGAGAAAGCAATACAATGTAACTTGATTTAAAGAAAAGTTTGACTCAAGAAGGCTTTTCATGTTGACTCCCACAGTATCCTCATTAACAAGATGAGGACTGGACAGATTTCTAGACAATTTGAAATCTGTCTGGACTACTGGGTTCAAAGACTTGCAAACAGTAGCCCAAGTTGTAGCAGGTGTTCACTATGTAGCACAGTACCCCAGGGATTGATGCTGGGCCTCATACTGTTTATACTGCACTGTATTTGCAATGATAATAAATGAAGAAAACTGCTTGACACACTGAATTACAGTTTCAACTCACAGGCACCTTTGGAAACATGAGGACCATTCAGTGTGTCGCCCACCCTTTCTAATTTACCTGTGTCTTCAGGTGAGTAACAACATTCTATACCTGCAAGTTTCTTCTTTTTTTTTCTAAAAAGAATTTAATACAAACAAAATAATGTATGAAGAATAGCAGTGCTAGTGTTTACATCATTATCCAGTACTACAGAAATTACAAGATTAGATTCCCTACCTCAAAACAGCAACTCAGAACCACTTAATTAATTCTATGAAAAGTTTTCATCTAATAAAACCTATTTTCCAGAGCTGACCCTGATTTAGGTATGCTTTTAAGTCAACTAAAAGTACACATTTCTAGTGAGTGATTTTTTTTTATTAGAAAAACTGGTCCTTTCCCATTCCAAAAAGGCAGCTAAAATCAAATTTGTAAGAGAAAGAACCTTCATTTATGGTTCTCAACCACATTTGAGTTCCACATTGGAAAACAGGAAAACAATCATAAGTCTACAAACTGTGATGGCATCCTTTTGCAATCACAGATGAACAGTCCCACATTGAAGAAGAAAGTAACATGTTCCCCAGTAAGCACGACTGGATATTTTACATATTCTACATAGTAGGCACACAAAAATTTGCAAAAAGTGACAAGAGACATCTCAGAAACTGAAGAAGTCTATAGTGATTACAAAATACCTCATTCCAGTTCTATGTATACTACTTATACACTGTCAGGGTGGAACTGATGTTCCCAAGAAAGCAGTGTCAATGTCAGAAATATATGCTTCCAAGGACTAGCTCTGGATTGGTCCTATGGACCAAATTCCTGTTAGGAGTAGGAGACAAATCAATGGCACTCCCAAATAGTACCATTCAGTTTAGTTTCACTTAAAGCAATCCGGTGTGTGCCTAGTGATTTCCAGCACGAAGGCAAGCATAGCAAATGGAGATCAATGCATAACTCCATGCAAAAAACCTACATTCCTTTTCCAAATTAAAACACTCATGCAAATGTACCTCAGGCATCCTGTAGTATGAGTCCTGGCATACAGGTATTCCTCTTAAGAAACAGATGCCTCCCAAGATACCATCCTCAAAATTAAAAGTCTAGGAAAGGTTTATAAGAAGATACAAGTAAAATCAAAATTGCTTATAAATTTCTCATAAAAGCTAAATTTGGCCTGTTTCAGTATCTTCTGCCCATTTCATAATCTTTGCTTGGACCTCTCATTGCAGATGTGGGCCTATTTCAGAAAAATACAAAACCAGTGCCAACAAAAACTAGGGCTTTAACAAATAAACTGACCTTGCACAAACCCAAACCCACATCTTCTTTTACTTTGTAAGAACTTTTTTCTTTTGCTTTTTTCTAAGAAATACAAGGGCCAGATCATTAACTAAAAGTTCAATAGCAATTAATTCTCTTCACAGAATTACTGACATTTCCTTTTCCTCCTATGTCCATCCACAAGTGCATACAACATACCTGTAACCCAAAACCACACTACTCTCAAAGCCAAACCAAAAGATCTAACAACTGAAGGTTCCCCTCAATCTAAGAACACTTCCAAGCTAGCAAAAAATGCAAATTTCAGATTTTAAAAAAACCTAGGCTTCTACTGTGACATTTGCATTTGGAGTGATTGCAAAGAGTGCTGAAGGCTGTTATTAATAAGGATCCCTGCTGTTGTTTTAGTCAGTGATTTCTCACCTTCCCATCTAAGAAGGAGGAGGTCAGGCTATAGAAAGGAAACAACTCATCCAACGTAGGATTTCGCCTTCCATTGTCAGCTGCTGAAAAAAAATTAGCAATTTCTTCATACTTAATGACTATGTAAAATGGCAGCAGGAACCTGTTCATTCATGCTCACAATAAAACGTGCTGCCCAAAACATATTGTTTAGAAAACTTCTATTATGGCTGATCATTTTTCCTCAGTCAAATGTCCAACACATACCAGTAAATATATTCCACATATTATCTTTCATAATTTGTACAGAATTATGGAATTTCATCATTCATATTACTCTTAGAGATTATCACATGTTCTGTGACTTAAAACAGTAGGATATCTACATTTATTTATTAGTTCTGGTCTGATAATTTCTATGAAAGCTGACCAATATTTTTATGGTGCTGATGGACACAACAGTCAGTAATCAATCATAATGCTAACTGTATGAAGCAATTGAAAGATTAAATTTTATAGCATTAAAATACGATGCTGAATTGACAAGTAGTACACGGCCTCTTTTTCTAATGAGGTGGAAATAATTAATCCCTAGAAGCATACCACATGCCTCATCATATTCCTCTTCAAAGTTTTCCATAAAGCTCACCAGTCTGTCACTCAATACTAATCAAAATTGCAAAACTTTCCCAGACAAGATTTTTTGTTCTCTGAAAATGGTGGAAAACAAAGCAGAAGCTCCTCATATATAGTCATCTAACTGTAATTTGCTCCGTTTTTTCCAGCCATAGACTATTTTCCTGTCAGGATTACTGGGCATTTCCACAGAAGGTGGTTGTTACAAAGTGACAGACAAGATACTGAAAGGCTGTATCTTCTAGAAGCAAGCAAGGAGAATGGTTTCTATTTCCTGTTTATGCCACTGCTCTCCCCTTGCTAGTAACATCATCCAGAGCATACACGGTCTGCCTTCCCCAGGCAGGGAGTTTTATTTTCCACTGTTGTGCTTTGTTGGAGTCAGTTGCTTGCAGTAACACAAGACAGCTTTTGGCTGTTACACAGCCTTACTCACAAGATTCTTAGTTCTGACAAAAAGGCATTGTGCATTTTCATTATTTACCAGACAAATAGGAGATCAGGATGGACTGGAAGACAAAAACAACAAGAATTTTATTTTGCTCATTACATTTTTTATAGAGTTTTGTTTTGAGAGGCAGTTAGGGGAAAGATAAAGTCATTCCACAGGCCTTCAATATCTTCATAAGTTACTTGGACACAGAACTGGAAGGGATACTAAGCAAGTTTGCAGACAATACAAAACTGTGAGGTCCTGTTGAGTCCCTCAAAGGCAAGGAGGCTCTGCAGAGCCCTCAACAAATTAGAGGGCCAGCCAATCACCAGCCGTATGAAGATCAACAAAGGAAAATGCCAGACTCTGCACCTGGGATGGAGTAACCCTGGATGTGCATATAGAACGAGGTGCTGGGGAATGAGATGCTGGAAAGCAGTGATGCAGAAAAGGGACCTGGAGGTCCTGGCTGATGACAAGTTGAACATGAGTCAGCAGTGCCCTGGCAGCCAGGAGGACCAACCCTGTCCTGGGGAGGATCAGGCACAGCATCACCAGCTGGGCAAGGGAGGGGATTGTCTCGCTCTGCTCTGCACTGGGGTGGCCTCTCCTCGAGTCTTGTGTCCAGCTTTGTGTGACAAAATATAAGAAAGACATTAAACTATTACCGAGTATCAAAAGGTGGGCCTTGGGGAAAGCCAAGGAGGAGTGGCTGAGGTCACTTGGTCTGTTCAGCCTGGAGAAGAGGAGACTGAGGGGAGACCTTATTACAATTCCTCATGAGAGGAAGAGGAGGCACAGACACTGATCTCTCCTCTGCAGTTACCAGTGACAGGACCTGAGGGGATGGCTTGAAGCTGTGTCAGGGGAGGTTCAGGTTGGATATTAGAGAAAAGGTTCTTCACCCAGAGGGTGAAGGCACTGGAACAGGCTCCCCAGGGAAATGATCACAGCACCAAGCCTGACAGAGCTCAAGAAACATTTGGACAACGGTCTCAGGAATGGCACTGTGCAGGGCCAGGAGCTGGACTCGATGATCCTTGTGGGTCCCTTCCAACACAGGATATTCTATGACTCTGTGATTCTCTGAAATCATGCTAGAGGCAGATGGAAAGGAGCAAAATTAATCACCAGGGTCACTTAAGGCCTGTTCTTGGCACTGTGACATGGCCTGGCTTTAACTTTTGTCTTAAGCAATCAAGAATACAAAGCTGGGTATTTTTTTCTCCCTACCATCATCTTGAAACATCTTTACACATCACCACATTTTCCTTACTCTTTAACTAATGCAGGCAGAATGCAAACAGAAATTAAATTTTAGTTCAGACAGGCAAACCCAGAACTTCTTTAAACTGCTGAGTTCTTACCCAAAAGGAGACAAAATAATCAGTACCATAAATAATCTAATAGTGACAACTTTGTCAAGGCTACAAGAAAGCTGATGAAAGATTTTTATTAAAGTGAAGAAAATTAAGACTACTTAATTTTGCTTAGAAAAGATCTTTCTAGAAGTGGGACAAATTATTCCTTGTGTCTACATTCAAAATATCAAACCACATTAATTATTTTGTTCTGAAATGTCTCAGAATTATGTCTGATTTCTGTACAGATTTATTTCATCAACTACCATTAGAAATATAAATCAAATTACCTCATGCAAGTAAAGCTTGGATATTTTTTTTGGTGAAATTATTGGACACAATCAAAAGAGTAAGAATAACACGGGCAATAGCACACAAAACCTACTGTCAAGACTGGAAAAAAAAAGAATAAAAGGGTATCTTTGGTCTAAAAACAAAGGTAATTATAGCAAAACAGATTTCACAGACAATAAAGTTTGCTTCATGGAGGAAATTAAAAAACATGTCCACGGGAAATAACACAAATAATTAATTTCATTTGCTTTCTGGAAACTTAGCTTAGATATTAGGAATTGAAAACATTACAAAATAAAAAAGCCACTTTAAAAGAAAGACAGTTAACATACTATCAGATTGCCCATGAATATCATGAACTATCTCTACTAATATAGGTTTAGGATAAATTAATCTTGCTAAGGCTGAACTAAATGTTCCTTCTAATTCAATTTTCTACAGCGCTTTGACTTTGCGCCCTAGAATGGCATGTTCAGAGATTAACAAAGAATACATTACAAATGTCAGAATTGCCATCACAATATATTTTAATGAGCTAGAAATTAAAATACTGAGCTTTGTGAAGGAAAAAAGTCACACCAGCTGAGCTTTCACTGTTGTCTGATAAGACAGCCCCTGTTAAGAAGTACTGTAGAGAAGGGTTTGACAATAATAGGGATTCCTATCTGTTCAACACAATACAAGAGTGATGGCTGACACAAGCCAAACTTCAAACAACCAGGATAAAAGATGTGTTGTCACAGCATAGAAGGATATTGAAGGAACAACAAAGTGGAAGACAGAATTGACACCTGCATATATCTCATTAGAAAGAAAAATTTGATTGAATATTTTACTAAATGTAACAAATCTTTCAAAGCACAAAGCTTGCAATTAAATTAGTCCTATCTCAAACAAACAAATGAGAAAGATTTATGACCATACAGAAGAATTATAACACTGACAGCTGATGATTTACAAGGAAAAGCAAATGCACTGGTCAGGAAACGAAAATGTATTAGATGTTGCCATGTGTGTACATACGTGTTATATATAATATGTCTAACATATGCGGTATTTTCCATATTATAAATTTTATATAGTATTATAAGAATATGTTGTCTATAAAATATTGTATATTTTTGTATTGGTGATATATAAAGTAATAATGTGTTACCTAGTATGTTATATTGATGATATAAAATTTATTCTTCAGATGCTATGTCTATGCATACATATATATGTACACACATATTTTTGTAACGTGCATCAGAAAGATCTCAGATCTGCAAGAAAGTATTTAAGTAGATACATGAAACTTGCTTGGATCAGCCACAGCTGGTAGTGAGAATGAATTCTTTGTTTTCAACTCACAAGACTACAGTAGGTGAAGCAGGCAAGGCAGGGACCTGACATAGGTTTGCCATATCTCCAATGCACTCTACACATCTGAGATCACATCAATGCTTCAAATATTTATGCTCCTTATTTACATTTATTATTTCTGCTTTTAATGGTGAAGTAACTTCTAAAATTTATCAACATATTACTAACACTGATCTAAAAGTAGTTGTGTTGTGCTACCTATAAATGGAAAACGTGCTTACCTTCTCTTAGTTTGCTGCTGGAGAAATTTATGTCATTTCTTATATGAAAATTTGAACACCTGCTAAAATAGCACTTGGGCTTCTTGAAGGTTATGAGAGACCAGTGAATTTGGAAGCAAGCCAGTTACAGCAAATTACAAATAAAATCTAACTGCAAAACTTTAACCTCTGCACTGGAGTACAAATGCAAGTTGCAGTTACACTTTTTATATATATAAATACACACATATGTAAACCTACACAGCACCTATCTACAGAGGATACATAAACTATATTTGTCTTCTTTACACTCAGTTTAAAATTAGCAGTTAATTGACTATGGACTTAAAGACTTTGTGGTTGACAATAACAGTGTTTTTATATTCATATTCTCTCAGCTATTAACAAACATATTTTTGAGCAGTCTTACACTACTTTGAAAAAAACATCTTCATAAATTACAAAACAAGAGCTACTGCAGATGCAACTACTTTGGATGCATGCACTATGGATGCTTCTCACAGAGGAGATGCTCCAGATATTTAACCATCTTTATGACCAGAACTGGACACTCCAGGTGAGATCTCACAGGTGCTGAGTAAAGGGGAAGGATCACTCTCCTTGACATGCTGGCAGAACTCCTCCTAATGCATCTCAGGGCACTACTGAGCTCCTTTGTCTCAGGGGCACACTGCTCATGTTCAGCTTGGTGCCAGCAGGACTCTCAGCAACTTTTCTGATGAGCTGCTTTACAGCTGGGTAGCCTCAACTTATATTGGTGCCTGGGGTTGGTCCTCCCCAGATGCAGGACTTTGTACTTGTCCTTGCTGAACTTCAGGAGGTTCCTGACAGCCAATTTCTCCAGCCTGTCAAGGTCCTCTGGATGGCAGCATGATCCTCTATCATACCAGTCACTCTTCCATGTTTGGTATCATCAACAAACCTGCTGAGAGTGCACTCTCACCCATCGCTCACATAATTAATGAAGATATTGAACACAACTGGATCCAGTATTACCCCCAGGGTACATTGTTAGTTACTTGCCTCCAATTGCAGTTCACAAGTTGTAATCTGGATAGTAGTTTTAGGATCCTCTTTAGCATTATCTGTGCCATTGCACCACAGAATGCTACAAATGTCATTATGTGCCAACAGTGCTACTTCTATGTTACATGACACAAAAAGAATTAATTTATCCATACTACAGTATAATAAGGGACATCTTATGGATATAATTTCTATACAGGAGTCACCTAATTCAAGTCAGTATCTCCATGAAAAGAGCTCAAACGAATTTGCCTCATCATGGTATCCACATCAAAAATCCAAACACATTGGGATGGAGAATTCATCCCTTTTTCTGTACCTATCAAAGCAAAGCAACTCTAGCAGCCTGAGGGGTCAATAGACCGAATACTAAATTTTTCATTAGATTTTTTTATCCCTCCTCATTCTCTCTTTGCATCTCCAAATTCCTGTCTTCATTCCTATACAACATTTATCTTTTAGCAATCAAAACCTTTCCTTGGTCCCACTTCTGATTCTCTCTCATTGCACTCACATATATCCCATCTCCTAAATCGGCATATATTAAACATTTTACTGGCTTCATATTACATTCAGATATTTGGATATCTGATTTGGGTCATCCAGTGAAAAGAAGTTGGTAATTAAATAGATGAAAAATTTTGATGCCAAAACCATTGCATTAAAGAATGCATTCAGTATCAAGAAGTATTTTATAGGTTATGCAGGATTTAAAGTAAAATATCTTGTCCTCTCTCTTTCTCTGTTCTACATGTTTCATTAGTGTGAGCAGTTTTTGACAGCATTTTTCTCACATTCTGTAAAGTGCTGTGTATTTGTAGAAATGAAGGATGGCAAAATCTGCTGTTTATAGTCACTGAATTGTACCTTAGAACCAGAAAGGAAGATACAACTTCTGCAAACATCCCAAATGTCTAACAAAGCAGATCACTTGCCACTACCGTTATTGCTCCTTTCACTACCAATGGCACCCTAAGTAGAGTTTAGATTTTGAGAAGGTGGAGTAAAGAAGATGTCATGCCATTGCTGCCAGAAGTCTTGTAACATTTACTTGCCATGAGTCAATAAAACCTATGATTTCTGTAAGGTCGTACTGGAGTTGGGGACAACAACACGAGCATGGAGGAAGTTTTTTCTCCCAGAGAAGCAGCAACTTTCCAGTCACGCCAAAGCATACAATATGCCCTGTCAAGGCTCTCCCACTCTGTTTCACAGATTGCTGAGTGCCCATTAACTATTTAAAAGCTTGGCTTGCTCCAGCTTTTTAAAAGAGCCTGAAAATCTAGCAGACAATTATGTAATGGCTCAGGGAGGGAGGAAGAAGGATGCACTGACTGATGCAGCCAGTACAGGTCCCATGCCTCTGACAGAATTTCTTTTGAGTAATTTCTTGGCCTAAAGGATACTGATGAACTGTAGTTCATGGTGCCACGCTCACTCTGTCGCTGGCATCACTCATCACTGACACAGGGCAAGGACAGGAAGACTCATCTCTGAATTGCTGTTTTGCAGCATCACAGCTTGAGGGTCAGGAATGGACTCAAAACTAGGTTAATTCTGAACCACATCATACACTGAGAAGAAAAATAAAAAAGTATTAGATATAAACTGAATTTAGGGTAAGTCCTTTATTCCAGCTGTAGGATGGAATTTATAGACTGATATAGATATTTGATTGGTATTGAGAAAAAAAAATGCATAAAAACTGATATACAACTGAAAGAGAATGTTAAAGTGTGGCCAGTATAGGTAAGAGCCATTTACCTGATTATCCTCAGTGGGGACAGTGGGGCTTTCTTCCTGGATATTCACATTTACATACTTTTTAGGAATATTTTAGTCTCTGAAGTATCTTCCAGATTTAAATTATGCATCTGATTATTTAATGCTGTTAAGATCCAGTTATTAAGGTTATTTAGACATTTCTCTGCCTGAATTAAGGTGTAAATGAGACCATATGCCAGTGCCAACAGTATGGATTTTATTTGATAGTAAAGATGGGAGAAAAAGTAAGAGAAAGAAATAAAAAAAGATGTGAGGGAACAGAAAGAGTGACAGAGAGAGAAAATATCACCACGCTGTGAATCCAAATGATGTTCTGTTGATCCTCTCCACCTGGCCTTCTTGGTGGTGAGGGTCCCCCAAGAAGCATAGAATTCCATGGGTTAATATACACACAGGCCAGTTAGGAAAATCCAGGCACCTCCCCCAGGGGGGGCAGGTTTGCCATTGTTTCTTGCAGCAGACCCTGGATTTGTTGCATCAGTTTACATCATGTGCAGTCCTGTGGTGCCAGGCCTCAGGAATGAGTCTGGGGTGCACTTCAGGGGGTGTTTGGTGGATTATTACACCCCTTCAGGTGCCCCTCACATGACTGTCTTGTAGCTCTCCCGGGGCTGGGGGTTCCACAGCTGAGTCAGGGAGGATGGGTGTTCATTGCCTCTGATCAGAGGTCACACCACAGTCAAAGCCTCCTTCCCCCCTCTCAGTTGGGGGTGAAGTCTGGGCAAACCTGCTCTCAGCTGGGGGCTGTGGCCTCCCCCACCCCAAACCCAGCCAGGGATGACCAGCACAGCTGCTGGGTTTGGCTTTCTTGTGGATGCATAGTGTTGTTTACTTCTCCTCAGAGCTGAGATGATTGAACAATAGTGTTCCCTTCATCTAATCTCAGCAGTTTGGCTTACAGTCCAAAGTTCTTGTCAGGCATCTCCAGGGAGGGGTGGGGGTCGTGGCTTCTTTATACAGTTTTGCTATAACAATGTCTAAGGCATGAACTATTTCAGTCTCTAACAAATGCAATTAGGTCCAAGCTTAGGGAAAATGGAAGACAACAGAAGAAAGGCATGCTACAAGAAGCACTGGCTTTGAGGAAGCTAAGAGAAATATCAAGGAAGTAAGAGTAGAACCACAGGCCATGGCAAAACCATTTAGTTGTTCCGCTCAAGGGCTTCTCTTTCTTAACACTTTCTCATGAAAACTGAAATGGGCCCAAAAACTGGTTTGAGATCCAGCATGCACACATAAGCCCACAATGGAGCTGTACTTTTATTTTTTGTCTAAGAATTTACTTAATAGATAGTTTAAGTTCTTTGGCCTTGGATATTTAATTCCAACATGACAAAAAAAATTAAAGCTTACTAAATACTGTTATTTGAGGAAGAGTGTAAGGGCTAGACAAGTTTAGAACAACATCATGGCAACATCTGCAACCAATATTTAAAATAATAATGATTGTAGTAAGAAATTATAAGTTCTGTGAATTATTACTATACCATGTACTCGTTAATTTTATAGCATATGCTATTTCCCCCAGTAGTACTCAGTATTGGAGTAATCCATTACCAAAGTCCTGGCAAAGCCTGTCTGTAAAAAAAAAAGCAATTCCTGCAATTCCAAAGATTTGTGTTTTTATGAGAGCTGGATGCAAATTGGTATGTTACAAGTTCTATAGTTCTGTACTGTATCACTAATACCCAGAGATTTCTTGTTTGCTACATTATTTCAGTTATACAATAAGCAATTAGATGAATGTTAGGATGACAACTAAGAAGGTACACTTAGTAAAAATAATTCCAGATGCCCTTTGACACATGGCACAAAACTTTGCCCTTTAAAAGACCTTGGTTTGACTCCTTGCACTAACAGGTGAAAAAACGCAACACATAACAAAAGAATGATACCCATTTTCCATTCAACACTAAGTAGCTCACTAACAAACTAATGAAGCTTTTCAGAGTGGAAAGAAGCACCAGCACAGGACCTTGAAGGTGAAAGCGGCAGAGTGCACCTTCAGCACTGTGGTAAGGGGGACAAAGAAAACCTAAAGGTAAGAAAAGCAAGGTCAAGAAGTAGGGCAGCACAAGCCTATGTCAGAGAGCAGATCATACCAATTCAAAGAGAATGGGGCCATATAAGATACTAAGACTAGAAGATGAAGTCTCTTAAATAACACATTCATATACTCCAGACCAGTTAATGAAAGCATCTATACAGCAATTAAGGAAACACAATCTGAAATAAAAGGATTCTATTTTAGATGCTGTTAATGTCACACTAAATGTTGTTAATATTGCTGCAAGACCGGCAAATTTGTGACAAATGAGGAGGGAAAATATCCCTGGAGTGTTAGGATTATCCACTGGAACTAGAAAACTGTAAGAACATATAAAACTTGAGATTTAGATAACTGGGTAAAATAATAATGTGTGAGTATCTGAAGGTATCTATTTCTTTCTCCTTTTTTTCAAAGGCATAACCATGTTTTGTGAGGAAAACATGAGAATATAGCACTATCATTGGAACATTTGGCTTCAGATTACAAAAGCAATTCAGAGCACCAAAACAATCATTACTTTTCCATTATTTTTAATGTGATTTTTAAAGCCTTATAAAAAAACCACTTATGAATGCAAAACAAAAACACAAAGTACAGCAGAGACCACTGGCTGATGCAGAGAAAAGGGCAAAGAAAAGTTTTTCTGAAGAACATTTATGTATAACAAAGAAAAAAATGTGTATGAAATTGATCAGGTAACAGCACAGGTTTCTTTTTAAATATTGTCATATGTTGGTTCATCACCTATACATTTTAACTCATTATAAACCAGCCTTAAATGTTTGTGAACCTATGGTTAATTTAAACATGGCTTATGATTTTTCACAAGATGTTCTACTTTACCTTTTACAAACTCCTAAAATGCTAAAGATAGTTTCATATTTCTCTGCTATTAATAGATCAAAAAGAAACCTTTATTGACACTTACTTGGAAAGGAGTACCAATTAATTTGTCTCATTCACCTACTTTTAAAGAAAATGATACAAAACAAACTGCAAGAAATCTGACTTGTATGTAATTGTATTCAAAATGGCACAAAACAAAGAATAGAGGGAAAAAACAAAATATACATAAATATTATTATTCTGAAGTAATAGAAAATGTAATAAAAATTCTCAGTTTTCAGACCAAAGCAGTGATGTTGCACTGATATACAGACAGTGGGATGTCTCAACTGGCAGCAGTAAAAGAAAAAAATTGGATGTGGGAGCACCTTAAAATTTCCAGTCTACAGTAATAAACAAAAGTAAGATAGGCAGACAGGTTCATAGGAGGCATCTTTCCATAAATATTTTCATAGCATTACTTTAAACATTGGAAAAAATACTGCTTTATTTTTAAATAAATAGGTAGAATCAAAGTAATAAACTAGTATATTTTCAACAGGGAAGTATTTCCTTGAATTACCCATTTGCACCTACCATACGCTTTTGCTTTCCACAAAACTATCACCAACAATATTTTCTAGCATGCAACTTGGCTCATATTTTCAATTCCTCCTGGAAAGAAAACCATACCTTTATGTTTCAGTTTATGACAGAAGATGCCCAAATGTTCTCCTGTCAGTACACATGTAATGCTCAGAAAGAAAACCACCTTGATGGAAATGATGTGTTATGTATGACAGTGGTTCTGCTTTGGAGCTGAGCTAGGACATTCTTCCTACAGTTCTGAGGGAACTGTTGGCAGAAGTAGTTCTTCCCAGATGGAGCAATAGCATAGCTGTCCTTTACAAAATGGGAAAGCTTTCAATCCACTTCTAAGATACCAACTGTCCCCAGTCTCATTTCCCTTCTCTCCTATTACTCTTAGGTGAACTGCATAAACAGACATTTGAAAGACACATCAGTAAGATTGTTTCTCAGCCTTGTCAAATTTCTTTGCCAAACGCATTTCAGCATTAAAGATGCCCTGTACAGGTTCAGAACAGGGAGGTATATATGTGTGTAAAATAATAGATTCTTTCCATTTGAATAAAATATGAACAAAAGCTTATGAGCAAATTCAGACAGATTAGCTAACTGGAGAGCATCTTCTAGCATTTTGACTCCTACCTCCTGTGATGCGATCCTTATTAGTGCTACATTTTGAAAGAAAAACCATCCCAATTCACACATCTCCTATGGTGGTGATTCATCATGCAAGCTGCTGCTTCATGCTTGAACATTATTATTGACTGATGGCTGATAGTCCAGAGCATCAGCAAAAAAATTTAAAAAAAACTACTGCTAATGTTCAGCATGTAATGCAATCAGTGATAGAGGAGCAACTCTACATCACCAGCTCGGTACCACTGACTCTGACCCTGCACCCTCCAGGCCCAGGCGATTGCAGTTTTTATGATCGGATTGGTCTCTGACCCAGATACTGTACTGATTAGTGAAGCTTTCACTTGGCAGGAGTAACTCTGACCTACTGTGCTAATAATTTTGCTGATGGGAACTAATTAACTACCAGACAGGCTACACACTCTCTTTAACCTAGCTGTTAACAAGCTTGTAATGAAACTTCAATCAAGTCACACTGTGCCCTGGGTAAATAAGTATGTACACACACATGCACGTGTGTCTACACACTGGAATGACGACTACAGTCCTATGGAATGAGTAAATGTAAAATTAAAACATGCTAAAACATAGACAAAAGCACCCTGTTTTTATGTATGTCTCATCACTGACCAAGATAAGGATGAGAAATGAAGGTGGCTGCATTTCTACCTCTAGGGTACTCCATACAGGTCAATTCAGGACAATCCAAAGGAGACTCGAATCTCACAACTATGTAAGTATAGAGCACTTCTCTGCATTAGTGCATCAATGCTATGAGAAATTCACACTGAACTTTACCTAATTAAGTACAAAAAAAAAGTTTGTTACATCACCTCAGTGATTTGAAGTAATTTGATATGCCTAGTTATTGTTCAAACAAACTAACTTATAAAGAAATTAGAAAATTGGGTGCCTAGAGTGAAGAGTTGTGAATACACTCATGTTAGAACAGACTTGGTCACTCATCTGATTCTGAAACAAGGTTTGAATCAATTTAAATCATAGCGTCACTGTGCTAACCCTCAGAATCAACAGCAGCCATGGACTTAGAGCTAAAACTAACAAACAAAAAATTATTTCCAAACGTTTCAGGTTGAAATACAAAAGTAAAAAAAAAAAAAAAAAGAAAAAGAAAAAAGGAAGTGAGGGGGAATTATCATACATGGCAAAAAATCCCATCATACTATATAATATTCTAAGTAGGCAGGAAATTGCTGGGCACTTGCACTCTGTATGCACACATCACAAGTAATGGACCAATGTGACCAAGTTAACAGAAAAAGCACAAGGTAACAAAATCACTGTGTTAATCTTCTCCTGGTGAAACACTCTAAGATTCAGAATAATCAAACAGAAAACAATCTTCATGGATTAGATCAATATATGTTGAAGAAAAGCATGCAGATTGATTGTTCTTCATTTCTCTTTGACAATTTTGAGCTTCAGCATGGAAGTGGTAGTTAATGCCATTTGAATGAGGCAAGTTCTGAAACAGCAGAAACTCTTGAGAAAATAGCCTGTATAAATTAACCTAAATATCACATTTTAATTGATCAATATTTAACAATTTTCACTAAAGATAAGCATTTGCGTCTGGTTCTATGAAATATTAACTATATGTACTCAAACTTTATGATACAACTAAATATCTATGTCTTCTGTTAAAATTGAAGACAAATCTCAAACTTGTAGTTTGTTCTGTCTAACACTTATAAACTGACAGCCTGGGTGACACTCTTTAAGGTCTTCTATGCCACTGGGTTGCCTCCACCAGACTCACCCACACTGCACTTAAGCACTTGGCTACATCATGTACTTTTATCTCTGAAAAAGAGCACTAAATTTAAACAACCTTAAATCAAGCTCTTTGACCTTTTCTGATCAGTAGCGTCCACTCAACCTTTTCAGGATAAATGGTAGATATCTCTGTCCAAGACAGTTTATGTAGCAATCACAGTACTTCCTGTAAGTTAGATAAATTAGGTGGTCACCTAAAAGGGAGAAAGGCCAACATCAATTGCAGCAAAGGTCACTCAGTTCAGTTATCATGTACTGTATTAAATTGTCATCAGATCTGAACAGCAATTTCATCAATAGTCCATTCAACTAGAATGACTGTGAATGTCTGAAACCATCCACCCGCTCTGTGGTGGGCAGGGAGCAGTCAGGCAACTCACATGTATCTATAAGGCAGTGATACCAAAGGCCACAAAATAAACACCTGAAGGGAACAAAGGTTCTCTCATCCACAGGTTTGGGGCAAAAGGAGATGGAACAGACACTAATAAGCTAATGATATGTAGTATAGTCTTTCTCATAGGATAGAAACACCATCCTATGTGCTACTACTTCAGAGTACAAAGTCTTTCACTGAACCTTTGCCTCTCAAGATTTTTTTGGGTGATCTAACAGTCACTCTGGGATAATACCCTGCTCTTTCCAGCATTCCAAAGTCCCTATTTAGTTCTGCTAATTTTGCTCTCACCAGCAAAATGCAATAGAAGAAATATCTACTGGAAACTTTAAATAAGTAAATATGAATGCTATCCAACCTCTGACACAGAAAACTATTCTGTCATTTTGATCCAGTTACTAACAAACTCCTAAATGTAAATAAAAGCCTCTTATAGTTTTTTGTAACCATGTCTTTATGTTGTTGAGGAAAGCATTATTTCATTATTTTAATGAAATTAAAATAGTTCTGTAACTTTAAAATCCCAATAAATGTGAAGTGTTCAAGCATGAAAATTTTATGCAATCTAGTAATTCACATTACAAGGAAACACAATACATGTAACCTGATGCCATACAGAGGTTTGGGTTGTGGTCTGTTTTTTTTTTTTTTAAGAAACACAATTGATTACTTCTACATGGGTAACTTTACAAAAATAGCAGCAAAGTCTATGCATTACAAAAATACCAGACAATGCTGTGCTTTTATTTTACACATAAAGTTTCAAACTGCTAACTGTAAATACTCTTAAACAATATCCATACTTGGATGTCTTTCATATTTTCAAATAAATCATAATCTAATTTTCAGACAATCCATCCTGAAAACAAATACAAAAGTGAATGCCTGAGCACTTACAGATGAAATCTATACAGTCTACTCAGGAATCTGCAAAGTAACAGCTGGTGCTACAGCTGTTACATTCAATCAGGGAAGACAAGCAATACCATATGGCATGTTTTTCTAATGCAGTTCTAAGCACTGAATATCCAAGATACTATACTTAGGGGGAAGAAAGAGGGAGTAGAAATGCAACCATAACTAATAATTACTCCAATCCATCACAAATAACTGCCAAAATGATTTACTATTAATAAATCCTTACTTAGGGAAGGTTGCCCAAAAGACAGGAAGAAAGGCTCATGTAAGCTTTGTATTTCTCCTTTAAGAAGCACTTAATTACTTTTTCATTATGGAAGACAATGTTATTTCTAAGTACCAGGAATAAATCTAGAAAGTATCATTTCAAGTTACACTTTGAAACAGGGACAGCAGCCATCATTCTCTTCTGGGAAAGAGCAGCAAAAGCTCTGAAGAAAGATTTCTTCAGGAATCAAAATCTATTTTGATGAAATCAGTACCTTGAAGATATCAAGGTATTAAAAAGAAAACATATATATGAATACAGGTTTGATCAGGAAAATGTTAGATTTTTTCCTGTTACCTAGAAATTTTGTTTCTAACAAAGAACAAAATCTAAATTTTTAAAATATTCTCAGAAAGGAAGTTTTCTCTATACTTAGAGAGAAGAAGCTAGTTCTGGTTGACAGAGATATGTATTCATGGAGATCATGATTTTATCCTGCTATTCTGAAATGCAGCTATAACCTGTCACCAAATCCACTGAACTAATGGCAGAATTCTCTGACATTAAGAGACCATATTGCATGAAAACAACATGCTGATAAAGTAGTATTAATAGGGCTGTGAGTTTTACATATAACCACCCACTGTACTGACGGCTTTAACATATGTGCCTCTCAAAGGAAAAAAAAAGTAAAACCCCACAAATCTCTTCTGCAGTTGAGCTGCAAAAGAACTTGGTATACATAAACAAACATTATTTAAAATACATTTTCGTGACATTGTAAACTCCTCAAAAATCTATTTTCAGACAGCTTGTTTCAAATGCTCAGAAAAAGTTAAATATATACAATAAAAAAACCCACATCATATGTAATTAAGTTGAAAACCCACATTAAATATTTTCCCTATTTAATAGACTTACTGCAAAATACAGATATCTGTTTCCTTATTTGTTCTCAGGTGCTCATCTTCTCTTACACGAGGTTAATTAGTTGACTTTCCTTTGAAAATTATAAAGGGCTTTTGTAAAAAGTGGAATAAAATTGTCTTTCTCATAAATGAGGATTTTAAAGACATTAAAACTCAAGTACAACAATCCAAAATGTCAGCAGCACTAGCTGCATTTCACAGCAACATTTACTGCTCCCAAGAGCACTCTTTATAGCAACTTTCCTGAGCAGGGTGAATCCATCTGCCCCACTATTAGTCCATAGCTAAGAATGAAACCGATAAACTCCAAACTTTCAGTTTGAGTTTACTGATTAAAGATTGAGTCTAAGACCATCCGCTGAGCTATAGTGATCTGTCAGGACATCAGAAATCTTGACGATGAGAAACAGACAGCAAAGAGCTTTCAGTAATGAAAACTACATTAAGTAGTTCTGTAGCATGACTACAATGACATAGGTATTTCCAAGAGGCTACTTATAATCACCACAAAGTATTTAGGAATAATCTAAAAATACAGAAGCACCAGATTATGCCTGTGAAACGTGTTCTTACAAGCACTTGAGTAATAAAATAGACTAAAAATTTGCAAAGAAACTTAATTGCACTGGGCAGAGAATAGATATTACAAAATGCCTTACCCAATTTCCTGTAAACAAAGTGCAAAATTATCTTGGTAGTTACTGTGAATTGTTGGATGGCATTGAAACTGAAGGCAGTCTTAGAGCTGAAAGAATGCCCATACATTCATTACATCCCTGCAGTAGAAAGATTGTTTACCTTCCCAAATTGTACCAAAAAGCTACATAAGGATACTAAATTGGAAAAATAAAATCATCTCAATACCTCACAAAAACAAAGACTAACCAAAATTATCAAAAAATAATGACTTGATTACTAATTCATCAAAAGGCACTGCACAAGCATGACCTTTAAAATTGAAATGGGCGTTGCTTTTGTGCTGCTAGGATCAATTTTTGTATCTTTACCAGCAGTGCAGATTGATGCACTATTATGAAGGCAGATAAAAGCAGAAGCTTGGACTCATACTGAACTGCCTGTCTCATAAGAGGCTACCATGAAGCAAATTTCAGTTTGAAAGCTTTTCCATTACAAAGGTTTTTTTAACAATATGTTCTCATTTTGAAACTCTTCATGAAACCAGTTATTTTTAAACACACATAACATTCTCTGCTTTGAAAATGGAATAGCTATGAAAAGCTTATTTAAATACAAAATCATTGCCAACACCCAAGCCGAGGATACTCATCTACCAGATTTCAAAATGACAGGTATTATACTTGAAAAGTTTAACTCACAGAGATTTCCTTGTTATTTCAAGGAGTAAATTCCTGTTTACCTACACTGTATTGAAATTGGCAATTTTTCTTTTTTTTTTTCACAAAACCTAATCATTTCAGAGGTGGCAAGAACCACTTGAGGAAGCAGCATTTTTCATTACTTCCATTCCACAGAACATTGTTCTTGGTAGAAGCAAAGAGGAGGCAGAAATGGGCTGTGCGCATAAATCAGAACTAAATAATATCTGGAACCATCAACTACAAATGTACAATAACTATAAGAATTAACAAAAATCTACGCTAAAACTTCCCTATCACCTAAAAAATACATCCTTCATTACAACTGAAAAATTAAAGGATGCCGGAATATTTTATGTTAATCTAAAACTCTTATATTTCTGTTTTCTTACCAGGTCTGCTTGATAAAGCTACATCGGCATTAAGCTCAGAATAAATTCTAACAGGAATCCATGTTTCTGAAGGATAAGGGAGTAACCTTTTCTAAAAATTCTTCCAAACCAAGAGGAAACAAAATGCCACCTCACTCAACTTCATCTCTGCTTCCCATTCCTTCTAATTTAAGGATTAGGTATCATTCCTTAACTAAAGCATAGAAAGTAATCCACGTAATAGCTAAGAATCTTCTGAAAAAGAAATAAGATGAAGACACACTTTATAGCTTTTTATTTTCTAAGTAGATTTTAACATGATTCTTTAAACACAAGACAATTGGTACCAGGCATTTTGTTTGAATGAGTACTGTGTCAGCAATAGCAATTAAAACAAATTTCTTTAAGTAAAATTGAAAAGAAAATGAAAGTTCATGAGCTTCTGAAAAGTTAGGTGTAATTCCAACGAGACAGAAGGAAAGAAAGTTTAAGGATGCCTCCATGATGGGATAAGGCTCATCATTGTGATCTCTATTAAAGTTTAACCAATGCAACAAATAAAGTCTCAGTGTACTGAGCTGCCCAAAGAAAATGACACTACAAAATACATATTAAAGCAGAAAGATGATTTTTTACTAAAAACAATACAAATTAAAATGCAAAAACCCCCCAAACCATCTAGGAATGTCTCATGGAGACTAATTTCCTCCTTTACTATCCAATAAAAATGATGAGCACTTGCAGTGATACCTTGAGACATGACATTAAACTCACAGGAGCTAAATGCATATAAAGTTGGACCCAGAAATTTTATGTTCCCAATGGAAAAATCAAACAGAAATACACTGTTATTACAACAGCTAGTGAACTGAACTAAATGTCCTGCTAGAAAGATCCAAATTTACCTCTCTTTTGACCATGATGCAAAGAAAAAAACCCCATAGAATTATTAAATGAAATAGAATTAGGTAAACAGCAAACATTCCCATTAAGAGAATGTGTAATACTTTGCATATTAAGCTTACAGTAGGAGTTTTTCACTTTCTTATGAAATGAGGAAAAAGTTGTGACTTCTCAATGTCACATACTGGATGATATCATGAGTATTACATGTGACAAGGTGGCTCAGAGCCTGGGAAGTAGAGCACAGCAAACCACTGATGGCTTTATCAATTTTTTTATCTGGCATTCCAGGTTATCTTTGAGGCCGCAGGCTCTAAAGAACAGCAGTCTTCTGAAGCACCAAATGTCTCTACGGAGTGAAGCTGAATATTAAATTCCAGTTTTGCATTGCCATTTTGATGTGACTGATATTCAGGGTTTGTAACTTATACATATCTAGAATATAATTAACAAAAGCACCCAGCTTGTTCAAGCTTTGTCTTCTAATTTCAATTCATCTTTGATAAAAATTTTTAGATGCTGACAGCATGAGATAAATAAGACCATCTTTGTGGCTCATCTTTCTCTTTGGAAGTACATTAACACAACATGACAAAAAGGATGAACAACTATTTCTTGATGCAGGTAGAGGCCTATGGCAGTAAAAGCACGTTTCTTCTCCAGAATACTGAGCAGTTATTGAACAGGCAGCTAAAACATACCCAGGTCACAGGGACAAACATCTCATACATCATCCATTAGCCCACTGAAACAGAAAAGGGGTAGGATATTGAAGTGCCATTAGAGAAACTTGAATGAGAAATTTAAAACTATCATGTGTACCAAAAAAAAAAAAAAAAAAGAGATGATAGATTTGAAAATTCAATAGAATATTGAGTTTATTATAAAAAAAACTTACTGTTTTTAAGGAACTACTCATTTCTCATCTGACTACCTGTACTTCACCTACAGCTCAATATATTTAAGAAAACAATGCATATCATATCAAACTGATGGCAACTTAGATACCAGAAGAAAATGTCCACAATGTGGTTTTGTGTCTTTTCTGTTTGTGTGTTTGTGTATGTTCTTATTTGTTGTTATGCTGCTTTTTTTTGTCAAGTAAGTTTTTCATGACAAAACTTCCATGTGCTTCATAACTTTATTTAATAAGTGATTAAGAGTCAACTCAGTCACTGGAAAGTATATGTATTTGGGCAATGATCACGTTTCTCAACCTGAGGTTAGAAAAAGTCACATTAAACCAATTAGAGTAACCATTATGCAAATGGAAGATCCTGTGCTGCTTGGTGCAACACTTGTCAGCGGATTTATCAGGAAAGATTAGCCTTCACTAAGTGCAGTTCATCTAAGTGATAGCTGAGGGGCATGACAACTGACAAATACTCTTCTTCAGTAATCTAGCCATGAAGGTAAAAAGGATTACAGAAAAAAGCAAACTAGCTATAGTGCAACCTACAGACAATAATGTAGTCTTTCTACTACAGTGGTAGAAACTCTACTGCTTAAAATATTTACAACAAATGTAAAGCAGAAATTGGGAGAGACATGGCAGTTTGGGAAGAAAGAAGAGAGAAGGGGTTAATTATTCAGCCTCATTAAATTTTTCATCAGAAGCAGCAAACTATCATAGCCTGAGTATTTTCTTTTTCATTAGAATGTTTTTTAATATTGACATCCAACCAATTATGTTCAAACTAATTCCCTGAATACTGTGAGACTGTAGCTACTTTCAGAATTTTTTTCCAGATTAATGAACTGTATTATTTTTTCATTAGAAGCTCCAGTGTACTCAGACGTACAAAGTGGGGAAAAGAAAACCATCCTGAACAGAACATATTCTCCAAAAAGTCTGTGGCTTTCTTAATGAGTTTCTATCTTCAGAAAGCCTTCTTCATCTTTACTTTAAAAATTCAAAACCAAAAGCAGCACTTCTACTTCAAGTGGACTCCTCCTTTAAAACCAACTGCAGCAAATTATGTGAACTCTCCGGCTCTTACCTCCAGACAGAGATGAACTGATAGAACACAAAAGATTCTTTTTTTTAATTGACACTCTATCTTTCATGCTCTACACTCCAATTTGTATATTTGGGGTTTTTTCATTGTTTTTTCCAGATATGCCTGACTAGATTAAACTACTTTAATGACATTCTGAAGATTTAATAAGCCTTAGCTAATGATAGTTTGTTTCTTTTTTACATAGTTTCAATGAATAAAAACAGTTAACAAAAAGGCAATATATTATCTGATTCATTATACCGAAAGGAGGGCATCATTTTTTATGGCATCTTGATATATTTTGTCTTTACTTTCCAAAATAACTCTCTGGTACCATTTGCATAAAATGTCTGTCCTAAAAGGAAGAGAAATTGAAAAATAGCAACTAATGACAAGACTGAAAACTAATTCTTTGCTCTTCTTTTTAATATTTTCTCTTTAATTAAGTTTCACCTTTTCTTCATCTCAAGTTCTCCTTAAATCCACATTTTATTAATAAACACCTGCCTCCAGTAGTGCTACTTATCACTCTCAGGGGATTATATATAGACTGTATTCCATACATAGTTTAATAATAATAATAAACTTTCTGGATAGCAGTGTGTTACTGTCTGAGAAACAGCATATTTAGAAAGATATGGGTTTATATACTGAAGATTGCCTTTAATTTAATAAAGCAGGAAGTTCAGAAGGCACACATAGAACTTTTGTGAAAGATCGTTAAACTACTTGATAATCAAATTATCTATCATCTTTCTTAAAATGGCTTACACCCAACAATAGTATCTATATATGAACAGTAACAATATGTCATTTCCTCTGAGACAGAGATTCATTGTTATGTTTCTTTCTAGTCTCATAATAATACTCTCATTGATATGAGCAAACCTATTTCTTAAATAACAGTGATGAAGACAATATGTAAGCAACAGATTGTTATTTTGAGAGACATTTTCTGCATGCATGGCAGTAATTTTTAGTTCACTGGATTGTTACTCCATTTTTAATCATCAATTTCCTTTAATATGTGAAGATTCAGCCAAACACACCTATTTTGAAAGCCTATTTCTGCATCCAAAAAGTAAAATATTTACTACCCAATTTTTGTTTTTTTGGACCCCTATCCTTAAACACTATTACTTTCCTGTTAAGAGAGAAACTAAGCAGTACACTGTTCAGAAGAAACTATGAAGTATGTAACCTAGAAAATCCAGTATTTTCAAGAGAGGGCATTTACTACATCACATTCTCAGAGCAATAAAATGAACTTCTTGCAGAATTAAGAAAAAGACAAAAGTGATACCATCTCAAAAAAAGAAGTTGTATTATAGTCATATAACAAAATCACAATTCTAGAGTTACTTCCAGCACATGTAATTGGCAATGTATTGGTAGAACAGCTTAAATCTGTGCTATGACAAAAGAACCAAGACTCAGTTATAATCGCTACATACACTCATTATCTGGATTTCCTCCATAAAGCTTGTAAAGTATATTTAATATAGAGGGGGAGAAAATGAAGCATTTATCACTGGTGAATATGTAAATCACCTATACAAATCTGTCATGATAGGCACTTTGTGAAGTTTCAGAGAACTTAAGTTTTTACAGCACAAAGTGCAGCATTTTCCTGCAACTCCCTACAAAGACCTGAAGTACAGGACAGAAAATAACCTGAATTTCCTGGCTTTTTGGTTCAGGTACCCAAACTATTCCCAAGGTGTTGACATTCATATATCAAGTTGAAATATGGAGAGCCATGAGTCATTCATCCATGTCAAGTTAAAGACTACAAATTTTCCTTGCATGCTCTGTCACTTTATCGCTCTCCCTCCTCTTCCTTTCATTATCTCCTGCATGGCACCAAGCACATCTTACAGGAAGAAACTGGTGTTTCCAAAGCTGCCATCTAAAAAGCAGTGCTGATGGTGAATTACATTTAGGATTACAAAAACAAACAAACAAGAGGAAAAAAAGCAGTTTCAATGACAGCCTCCAAAGTATGCCTCTTAAAAGTAGCAAGCTTGTTAGCCATGAAGGCAGAATTTCTAAAAAAGAGTTAGTAGTATACAAAAAAATACATTTCTTATTAGATGTGACCATAAATTCAAGCTGTGCCACTGTTCTAGTCAGGAAGATGATTTAGATAATCTATTATTTTATTTATTTTAAAGTAGTGCCATTGGAATCATACAGCATTGTTCCACTGTTCCATTCTTCAGACCATCATGAACATATCACACATGCAAGCATGCACACACAGCTATATGTACTGTTGGAAATATTGCATGAAAATTGCTTCCAGACCTATTCATTAGAAAAGCCGTGTTAGTCTAAAAATGTCCATTTAAAAATGTTTGTAGAGAAATTTGCCTTTTCTGTCAGTCCCCTGAGTTTTTCAATGTCGCAGTCTATTTTAAATATTTGATTTCAACAGAAAAAAAAAAAAAAAAAGCTGCTGTTTACTTGCCCCGTGCTTTTCATGTTTATATTCTCCACTCATGTTAACGTCTTTCTGCCTTTCTCTCAAGTGCACTGGTCTTCTCCACTACGTCCATTTTCACTTGCATATGGCAAGTACTACAAGTGAGCTAAAGCATTGGTTTCTTGGGTACTGTCTAATAACTGTATCAAACATCACAAGATGCAAAGTTTCTTCTGATTTGTTTTTGCACAGACCTACAGAAGACTATATTCACATAAATGGCACTTTACTGATGAGCAGTTTTCCAGTGTCACCACTGCAAACCATGTGCAGAGCTGAGACTGCATTAAAGATCCAGCTTCTTTACTGGCTGGATAATACATATAATTCAAATGTTTATTTATAATTCAAATGTTGCAAATAAGGTTTATGTTCCCTATTGCAAGATGTAGCAGTCTTATGGTTACCTTAATTGTTTTATCCCTTACTCCACCCTTCTCCTTTAATCCAGAAATTATTTTGACCAAAAACCACACGAAAATTAAGTAAAGCAGAATAAAATGGGACAAAATTCATCACAATGCATACTTGATTAAACCACCAGTAGAACACTGCAAAACAAGCAAAATTTTTCATAACACAAGTAATCTTTTAGGGTAATCAAGCACATTCATATAAAATTCAAAACAAGAGTTTTGCTGCTTGCAAAAAGAAGGGGTGACTGCTATATCTGTGAATACAGAAACTCTGTGTAACTTTTAAAAACATTCCTATTCTGCCAGCATCTTCTCCCAATGATGCATTTTGGGACTATTACACAGAGGATCCACTTTCTATGGTTTACATAACTTGCTTTCTTATGAAAATAATTTTCTGCTTTACTATCCTCTAGTATGGCATCTTGATATCAGATATTTGAACTGCTTGTGGCACTTGACATTATCTGGGTGCTCCTTTATAATGTTAATAATTTATCTTTGTATTTTTGTAAACAGAATCTTTAGCAAGTCTTAATTATGTTGTTTTGTATAAAGCTGTAATACACAGAAACACCAGCAAATGAAGATAATTCAATTGTGCTAGGCACTGTACAAACACAAGTCATTATAAAACAATCTCTCTCTGTTCTATTCTTTATTTCTCTAATGGGTTGGTGGTAAAACAGCTATTCCCCAGCACACATAAGGAGAGTCATATTATTGTTCACTAATATAAACATTTCATTGTGCATAATACAGGCTGTAAAAAGTAATAATGTCTCTCATTAAGAAATTTCTCATTGGATTAGAAGATGTCATCAATCTTAAAAATGCTTTTCTCATTATATCAGAAACCATTTCCAATTAATACACTCAAACCTTCTTTCTATAATACAAACATGACACAGAACAGTCACATGATCTCTTTCCCCCTCAAAATATGTATAGAAAACTCTTACCAGTATTTGGACATTCGAAAGTTTGCTTTCTAGCAACTTCATTCACAAGAGATCACACAAGAAACCTCCACCTGAGCCAGTCAATAAGGGTTGCATCTAATGGCACTCCTCCACCGAATCCATGCAAATACAACAGATTTTCCTTCTCTATTACACCGACATAAAATCGCCACAACAATATGGGCAATGTATACAAAATACAGGCAGCAAATTTAAAAAAAAACCCAAAAAACAAAAAACAGCTATTGTGGTCTATTGATAACTTTGAGCACTGTAAGCTGCACCAAAAATCCAAAAATCACAGTGCTAATTAATGCTGAGAACATGCCGATTGCTGCAACAAATGACTGTTGGATTTTGTGTGAAATCCCAGACACTGATAAGTTTAACACTATACAATGTTCATATGAAAATGGTAAACTCTGGGATTTCCTAGGGAGAATAATTTGTGGTAATGGTAAAACTGCTTACATTAAGTTTTGTTTGATCGAGTTTTAATATCCACACAATACAGTTATTTAATTGTGATCATTTAGGAAAACTTTTACCCAATAATATTAATTTTTAGGGTTTCTATATATGGTTCTCTCTTCTAATTTTTACATTACTTTAGTAACTTCATATATTTTTTCTGCCTTACTAGACATAAAAAGAAAGAAGAATCCATAAATAGAACCCAAGTCAATGCTACTGCTCCCTTCCATTGTAGGCTTTGTCAACCCATTGCCTTCTCTAAGGTGCTACACAAAACCACCAGATGAACTTCTGTTGCTGAGAATTTAAACATAGCTCTACCCACCTACGGAATTCACCACTTTTTGTTTAGTTTCACTAGTCTAAGAAAGAGAAACAGATTTTGTCTGGAAATGCATCCAGAAAAAGGGTTTCTCCACCCTGTTACAAGGAGAGGACTTGTTTGTGAACAGGCCACAGAAGAATAGAAGAAAAATAAAGACGTGAATGCAGGACATAACCTTCAATAAACAGGATAAATATATGTATTGTCCTTTACCCCAGAAATTACTTTCTCACAATACAAAGCATAATTCACAGTTTAACTTATACCATAGCAAGTTTTACCTCAAAATATTCATTACTACTTTGATAATACTATATATTATGGGAATTGGGCTTTCTATTAAACCTGGAGTTATTCTGTTAAAAATTACACTCTTATCTGAAGAACTGAGTGGACGAGCAGGATAAAAAATGACATCAAGTGAAGTAGGGAACTGTAAAGTTAAACCCTGGTCTATAAGGTATTAAAAAACACTGAATTAATCCAACACTGGAGCAGCCAGCCTGCAGAACAAAGCAACCCATAGCTTTTAAGGCATCCTCTTATTCCAGCATCTCTATGAGCTGAGGGATTCAGCTGATCCAGTTAGCATAAGCACTCCAGGGCACTTGCTAAAACAATCCAGACATTCTCTGCTACCAGTACAAAGTAACCAACCACCATTTTCCCCTTTTCTGACAGCTTCAAAATGCCACCCTACAGGCGAAATCAACCATTATCCTAGCATATAGTACTTGTTTATCTTAATTTGAGGCTTATAATATCAGTCACATTTTTTTCTAATTTCCTACTTCAAATATGGCACAGTAATTGCATTAAAAAAAGAATTTCACAGCACAATGTTTTTATCCAAACATTTAAATATTTACTTTGATTTTGTTAAATAAGGACAGAATACTAAACAACATTTATAAATAATTTCCTTAAATCAACCATTCTCCGCATCTCTGCCAAATATTTTGTTGCCAGGCTGCACTACAAGTCTTTTGCATTCATCAAAGCCTTAATACTTTGCTTTGCAAAATTTCTGTTGAATAAAAAATCTGAAAGGATATTTTATAAATGAGGGCAAAGAACAACAGCGATGAACATGCCTAATAAAAATGAATATTTTCTTATTCAAGATCCAGAGAGACAAGGTCCTTTTGACTACATAAAAGTCAGATTTAACTGGGAGACAACAGCAAAGAGTGTGATTGCTTAGATGCACATAACAGAATGCAATGAAAGTGATAAATTCTAATTAATATGAATTTATGCAGGATATATGTAACCAACACAATCACATTCTATCCTGGAAGATCATTTATATTTAACAGTAACCTTTCTTTAGCACAATTTCCTTGAATAATTTTTATTCTTTGAAAAGGTGATAAAGTGCAGTTTTTATTAATATTCCTTCTATCTTTAGCTGTAACTGAAGACGAGAGAATCAAAAAGATGAATCCCCAAAAACACCTGTTACAACAACAGTTTAAAAATCTTGACTGACCTCTCTCCTCAAGGATGTGCAGGCACCAGCTGAAGTTCACCATGCCATGACTAGGGCTTTATTTTCCCTTGAAGAGGTCCTCATTGCCCTCTTTCATCATCATGTGTACTCCCTTCCTGACAGTTAGGCCTCAAGATAAAACATCTTTTTCTTATTTGGTATTTTTCCTAGCATTTAATCCTCCTCTTCAGATTATTTTTTCATAATCTCTTTAAAATCAGGAGTTTCCTAGTTACTTACACAGGCTTATCTCCAGTCTCAAGGTCCAATTACTGCAAAAGCCTTTACTCTCATTTTGAAAAAAAAAAAAAATATGAAATAGCAAAACAAATAGGGAACTTTCCGCTGTGTGATGGAATGGCTCCAACAAACCAGATGACATAGCCCTTGAAAGGTAAGTGCTTTAATCAGAGGTCTGGTTAGGTAATTTTTCTCTCTCCCTCTTCTCTTCTGATAATTCCTGTCAGTGTGCATTTAGGTACATTTTGAAATGCCTTCTGGACTGCCAGTCCTAGGAGGACTTCTGTCCTCCTCAGGCATTAATGAGATAGGAACACTCAGTGCAAGGAAAATAGGACAGTCCTGGGGTCATACAAAGGGAAAATAGAATAAGACTTTTTATTCAGTGATTTTATAAGGTTTAGGCACCAAAGGTGTTAGAAGAGGAACTTCAGAACTGTTGAAAAACTTCTTCTCTCTAATTCCACTTGTGGAGCCAAACTGTTTTAAAAATAGATTTGGCCTTTAGAATGTAAAACCTGACAAGGATGTGATTGTGCAGATGTTGTGCTTGCTCCTCTCTGTGAGTAAGTAGGAAACCAAGAGATTAAAAATCAGTGGAGTGTTGAGACCCAAGTTCATATCAAGCAGTGAAGAAGCATGATTTGCTTACAAGATCCTACAGTAACACCTTGAAACAGAAAACATTTTTTATTGGTTCTTGAAGTAGGAGGCCCTTGCGCAGCACTCTTCCCTAGGCAATGGAAAAAGGAAAAATCACAGAGATGCTGCTGCCTGAAAAAGACCAGAAAGTGATTAAGGAGAGTTCTTGGACTGCAGAGCTTGTAACACCCCTCTGGCCCCAGTGGAAACTACTTGGCTACTGGTCTCACCCCAGGCCTCCACTACCCCAAAAGAACCTGTCATCTTCTGTATGTTGCCTACAAAATATTGCCCTTCCTGTGTTTCTCAACTGCATCAAAGGTTGAACAAGTTATCATCTAAGGACTGATTCTCAGCTATGAGACACAACATAAGGAGGAAAACACAGATACCTAACTGTTCTCTTCAGGAAAAAAAGACTTTTTTTTCCTTCTACTTTATTTTTAAAATGGCACTGCTACCCACAGAAAGCCTATTTCAAGTTCTACCTTTGTTTAAAAGATGGGAAAATGTCCAATGCAATTGTTATACTGAAGATCAAGTCTTGGTATCAGCAATTGCAGATATTTCAAATAATTCTGTAGAGCTACACCTAGCTCTATTATCTGAGATCTGATCAATAGTCTTTAAAACAGATAGTGATGGCAAAGGCACTGACTCCTGGATTTTTTTCGTATGACTTTATTTGTTCCAGAGATATCAATCCAATGTTGCATCTTCCACTTCAAAGGTGTAGGGTGCACTATTTCAAGCTGTTGGAAGATGCCACTGTAGTGTCATCAAACCTTGCTGATTTTGTGCACTCTTTGGTAATTATATTGGTATATATATTATATATATAATTTTTTTACATTTATATATCATATTATATATATATTCTATACATATATCTTAGTAACTGTAGGTAGGCATTACACCCAACACTGACAGCACATCACAGATCACCATGTCATTTCATTTAAGAAAAACAAATGAAGGAGAGAGTAGAAAGAAGTAAAGGAGAATTCTGACGAGGCAAGAAACACCTATGGTTAGTCAGCTGTGTACATAAATGGTGTATATGTGTCCTGCATGATGAAATGACAGACCAAGAAAAGTATGCATCTTCTTGCTTTGAAAGAGTTAAACCTTTATGGCTGTCTTTATTTACGAATCAGCAGTCATCACATTGTTCACTGCAAAACTTACAGATACATCAACACCTTAGCCCACGGTGGGCAGTATAACAAGATTATAAACTGTCTTTGAATATGAAAATCACAGAAGGGGTGAGGTTGCTAGGGACCTCAGTAGGTCCTCTGCTCCAACCTCCCTGCCCAAGCAGAGTCATCCCAGAGCACACGGCAAGGATTGCATCCAGACAGTTCCTGAATATCTCCAGTGATAGAGACTCCACAACCTCTCTGGACAATCTGCTTCAGTGCATGGTCACCTGCACAGTAAAGTTATTTCTTGTATTCAGGTGGAACTTCCTGTGCATCAGTTTCTGCCCATGGCCTGTTCTTTTATTGCTTGGCAACACCAAGAAGAGCCTGGCTCCATCCTGTGGACAACTTCCCTTCAGACACAATTCAATAATGTTCAGTAAAATTCAAAAGCAAATCATAAAAGTTAAGGTACAATACAAATGAAATTTATGGAATTCAAGAAGTTCAGTGTTCAGTGCAGAACCTGAAACAAACAACTGTTCACTGCAAATGAAATAAATATAATCACAGAAGGGCAATTACTGATGAACAAAACATCATTAAAATCTTTTTCAATTTCAAATGTTCAACCCTTGGTAGTGTGTGTCTACCGTACATCAATGTAATCACCAATCCTCAGCACCACAACTTCTCTTCCATGAAGAGTGGCTAAAAGCTGCTGTTGTCTAGCTTGTATCATCAAGCAGACACACACCATGACTCAGCTCTGGGAATCTTGCTGTTTCATCACTTTGCTTTAGCTTAGGTTAAAAACCAAGATGATTTTCCCAGTGACCACACAAAATGAACGAGCTGGTTATTTTCAACTGAATAAAATGCATACACCAGGTCTGCATGGGATGAAATGAGACTATTTGGTGAGAAACCTAGTTTAAATGCTAACTATAATAAACTATGTTCATGTAAATGCCATTCAAAATGCTGAATGTCCATTAAACACAACAGAACAGCAAATACCATTCTCTCCAGAGATCAAAACAAGTAACAAAAGCCAAAACTTCAAAACAGTTTCAGTTGAAGAAGTAAAAATGACTTAGTGATGGCACCCCTATCACAGAATGGTGGAGATTAGAAGGGACCTCTGGAGATAATTTTTACTACAACCTCACTGCTCAAAACAGATTATTCACAACATTGTCCATGATGAATCAAAGACAATTAAACCCCCAAATCATTGGGTATTGCAAAAACCTCAGATTTTTATGATAAGCAGACAAGAGGATGGTAATAAACAGAAAATCAAGTCCCCTGAGAGATTTTCATGCCTTGAAAGCAAGCACTTGAAATTTTAAATAGAAGAACACTCCTCCCCTCTTTCCAACAAAAAAAAAAAACCCCAAACAAAACAAAAAAAAAAGAGAACCAACCAAACCTCCAAACCCCTAAACAAAACAAACAAAAAAAGAAACTGTTATTCTATAGAAGATAGCATGCCTCAACTCAAACCTCATAACCATTGCAGATTATTGTCAAGGGCATCCTTAAGAAAACACAATAAACTAGTATAGAACACACAGAGTAGCATACACCAAGACATTATTGCAAAAACCTTTAGAAATAAAAAACAGACAGATGCAAATAATGATCAGCACTTACAAAAGCTGATGACAGACTAAATTCAATACAAAAATAGCATGGTTCTAAAAAAATGGACAGAAAAGGTCCCAAAACACATATAATCAAGCTGATTTCCTAGGCAAAGTCTCAGCTGCACATTCCCCTGACCTGTCTCCTTCACAGGAGAAGCAACATACCATGTGAATTGCACAAGCTCACTACTATTCAGTTTTATTTTTCCCTCTGATACTTTAGCTGAATTCTATACATTACATACTAGATATCATTTCAGACCACTGACCAGCAATTTTCCCAGTTGACTTTCTAGATCCTCCCACAAGAGGGGGAAAAGAAAAATATTCAATAGACAGCTAAGAAAAAGAGTGCAAAAATTTAATTTGAAGCCAAACATAGAGGCACTGTCTTATTCACTGCATCTTGTCATTCATCATTTGAAAAGAGCCAATCTTGTTTTTCATTACTTGCTTTTCATCATGTTTTCATCAAATCGCTGATTTTATGCCTGCAATATTTCTTATTGTAGGCAAAGCAGATGAGAGAGAGGTCACAGAACGAAAGCTGAAGGGAAGAACTAGCTCTTCATCAGGCAAAGTAATTAGATCATACCTGCTCTACATAAAAGTTCCTTAAGAGCAGTCTTTGCCAGGAAAGAAGAAATGGGGGAGAAGACAAAATCCAACCTAGTTTCCCTCTTGCTGGTTTGACTGACATGACTTCAGAGCACGTGTACTATGTGCAAAGTGGAGTTAAGTCCATAGCAAACTGATTGCACGTGTTCTTAAGTAGCAGTTAACTAGAATTATTATTTGTCCTCAACCTATGCTGCTATTTCAACACTTTTAAATACAATCCATTACACTGTTAAATGGAGACATAATAAAATGCTGGAGAGTTTATTTTACTGATGTCTAGCAACTTAGGCTTGTTGCATTATTTTAAATACTTTATGAAAATGTTATATTATTACTGTGATTTTGCATAAACCAGTGCATGCATTTAATCTCTTTTTAAGCATGTGTTGGACATTTACAAATCTGTAATGAAAATGGCAACTGTTTTTAATTTGTCAATGGTTTAGAAGGAAAAAAAAGGTCACTGTCATCATGTAACCTATCTTTCAGTCAGAAGTGAAAGTTGCAAAGGATTTTCCCTTCTTCAGATTTCTCTTTCTAGTGTTATTGGAAAGCTTGTCTTCTTGTTTAAATGAATTTCCTTTTAATCTCCTCTTTGAGCTGCTGGATAGATGGAGCCTCTTAAAAAATTCAGGATACCACTGTAATTGTAAATTGATCTGCTTCTGTGGCAGAAGGCTGGGTCCCTCCAGCCAGGAAAGAGACTGTCTTCTCAAAGTTGTTTTTCAGACAAATGATTAATTTGCATTCTCTCTCTTATTATTACATTATCCTTTAATGGAAAAGCAGTTTTTAAACAAAACTACTACTCTTTGGATTGTTTTATTCCTGGCAGCATACAGAAAAGAAAGCTAACTGCCAAAGCCAATGTGAAATATTTCATGGTTTGAAATTTTTAAATTTCCTAAGAGAGAGTTTGACTCTTACTTACATAGGAACTAAAACAGTATCAAGACAACTAAAATGCACATATTCATCACTACTTAAGTCCTGAATTAATGTAATATATTAATAGACACAGGAAAATTCCCCTTAATGTAGAGTTAAGGTTGAAACACTGTTATGACTATGCAATCTTTAAAACAGACACGTAACTCATTAGGATCAAAGTAGGGGAAATTATCCATCTACTGTGGTGCTGAATCCACATAGCCTATTTGCCTTTGGCTCTTTGGTTATGAGATCTGGCATCACTTGGATTATTTCACCTAATCCATCATTAGCTTTCACGTGTCCTATATACTGTGGAACAAACCTAAATTTAACAAACCCAACTTCCCATCAATTACCACACTGAAATATATTACAAGTCAGCACAGGGCACAAAGATTAGACATGCTGAATTACATCTTTCTTTGTGAAAAGTCAATATTTTTAGAGCACTTTTAATAATGCTGACTCCAATTGTAATAATTGTTCCTCCTCATTGTGGACAGGCACTAATACTCTGACCTTTACGTACAACACAGAGCTGCTAAACAAAGTGAAAAACCTCAGAAGACACAGAAAACATCTAAGTGATCCCAGTAACAGTGCCACAGAGTCACAAATGTGGAGTTTTTAATTGCATATTTGCTTGGATGGTGGAATCCTGTAAGCTGACCTATTTTTCCCCGATAATCCTGCCAGTAAACATTAGTTATTTAGATTAACTTTCTCCTTCCACATACACAAAGCACACAAAAAGATTACTTAGAACAAAACCTCAATACACTGCTGATGTGTTATCACAGCATCCCTACTTACCGGTCTTCCATAAATACACTGATGAAGTTTGAAATTCACTTTGTGCACGAACGTCCCAGATTCCCAGCAGCAGGAGCACGAGAACTCCCACACACCGAGCGGGCACGGCGGAAACCCCCGGACCACGGCAGAAAGAAGCGCTCCCCTCGCTCAGCCCCATGCCTCCAGCAGCCTGCTGCTGCGTCCAAAACCCGCAGCACCACCACGAAACCTTCTTCCGACGATCCTCCCCTCTTCAGAATTTCTTCACGGGAAGAAAGGGACGGGAAACCTCTCTCCCGCTGTTGTGCATGGCAGTTGAAAAGGAAAAACTGTTTAACACCAGGGAACAATAGAGTCCTCGCTCGCCCTTGCTGCTGCAGCGGCAGCTCCTCGTACTGGTATGGTCGCTGCTCCACGCTCTTCCATTCAGCGCTTATAGCAGTTTTCCATCAGCTAAAGGCGAGACAGCTGTCCGCAGGGGGCTCCAGCTGACTGAGCAGGTTATCTTGCTCTGGGAGGCAGCAGCAGTCATTTACACCAGCTGGAGAGAGTGAGAGACAGAGAGAAACAGGGATGAGGAGAAACACAAATAGCCCAGTGCTGTAATCTCAGCACAGAGTGACTGCAAAAGGCTGACTTCCCAGACGTGACTCTCCCTGGAATATCCCAAATGATACACACTAAGAAAAAAAGAAGAAATCATCATCAGACATGCTCCAGAAACGCAAGTCATTCAACTACAACAGATATAAACAGAACAATATATAACAATTAAGAGAGCATCAGACATTTGTCCTGATAATACTATGTACACTGCCTTAAACATTTTGTAAACCACAAAAAAATAAGTGATTACCCATGCGTTAAACACAATTAAAACCTTACGAAGGGAAATGGAAGAAAATGTAGAAAAAAGAAAAAACCCTTGTCTTGCATGTCTTGCATATATTTATCAAATTTTTTTCAGGTAATGACATCGCTATCTGCTATTAGGACATATGAAGATGATAACGTGTATGTATGTGTAAGCACATCACCTCTGTGGTAGATGAAGTGTGCACGTAATATATAACACAAAATAACATCCTTTCCTATCCAGCAAATATGTACACATATATACATGCATAAATGTCAACTGTGTAATTTAAAGTAATTTGAAGATCAAGTTATCAATCATTTTACATATGAAAGTATGCAGGATACATTAGGCTGTCAAGATGATACAAAAACATGGAGAGAGACAAAGCTTTTTAAATAGGGATCTTTATCTCTCCCACCCACTAAGCAGTGAACAGATGCAGTAACAAGCCTAAAGATTGGGTTTCTGACATCCTGTAAACTGGGAAGAAAATGAGAAATTTTCAAGAAAACCAGTATCATATTCAAAAAGTTACATTAAAAATGCAAACAAAAATACACAGTAAAAACACAGGACACAGAGCTGAAAAATGATGGAGCTATTGTTGTTTAAAGAAGAAGCCTTCAGTCAACCTCTCTTGGGACGCCTGTCATTTTGCACAACCTTCCCAGACTCAGCCTTTTCACATGCATTAGATTAAAATCAGTTGTGATCAAATAATTCCCAAGTCCTCGTCTGTTTAAATATTCTGACATCAGAGCAAATTAGCAATGTTGAAGGTTGCGAATTCGTCTTTGTTTACTTTCCACTCTGTTACGCCTCTAAGAGGGAATTAAAGGCTCAGGGAGCTATAGCACCATGAGGCTGTGATTAAGAGAGATAAGCAAGTGTGGATTACTGTTCCTCAGCTGTTGAAAAACAGGCAACAATCAGGAGATTATAGGTTGATAAGGGATACATAAAAAGCCATGATCTTAACAAATTCATAGCATCCTGATGCAGAACTTGTACCATCAGCTAAAAGCACTTTAGGACATACATTTTATTCACTGCATCATGCTGTATTCACTTTAGAAAGCGTGGATCCCCCTTCACCCTTTGCTTTGTTGAACTATAGAGAACACTTTTAAAACAAAATTCCCTCTGAGTTTATTGATTTACAGCAATTTTACAACATTTGGAGTTAAGTTAATCACACACACATTATTTAACATGCTGTATACAGGGACTTGAGAATATTCAACATAATAAAAATAATGCCAGCTTCATAATTTATTAAAAACAGGATTAAGAACCTAAGGGTTTAAAGAAGTTCTAGGAACATCAGGAAATCTGTGACAATATCTGTACTGACTTGAGTAGTTAAAATAAAACATATGTAGCTTATACACTCCTTTTTAAAATTAAGAGTAAAAATGTTGGCTTTTTAGCCAGAGCTATGCACCAGAAGAAAATTCAAGTTTACAGAGTGACCAGGGGAAAAGGCACCCTTTTTGGAGGCATTAAATGCAATGGATTCTACCTAGAATTTTTTATGAATGTATAAAGAAAGCCTCTGAGAATATTTTGTACATGAGTCAGATCATCCGGAAACATCATCAGGGAACAGATCATCCATGTAGTTGGCACAATGAATCAAAGTGGGTTTTGACAGCAGAACAAAGCAGCATCATGAGAGAGGGTAAGCACACATACACAAACACTCACATATTTTCTTATATTTATGCAACTACAGGACCACATTCTTCAAAACCACTAAAATATAGACTACTAAAAGAAAATACTTTAACACTATTTTTTATGGTTTTACCATTTGTTTGGCCATGAAATTAACGAACTACAAAAGAATAATTCCACGTTTCCTTTTTTGTGAGAAGCTAATATGAATTTAAAACTGTTCACAAATATGTCACAGAAACAAAATGAAGGGAATATGTATTATTCAAAAGTATTTGTGTGTCTGGAAAAAAAGAAAAAAAGGATTTCTGAAGAGCTGGTTTTGGCAAACACTAGATGTCTTATGCAGTACACACACTCATCTATTACAGGGAAAAGCCAGTGACACCACAGGCCAAAGAGTAGGCTGGTGCCTGAAGACAGACACAGACACCAACACCAACCTCACCAATCTAACTGCAGGAGTTAGACTTTGGAAACAAGAGGGAATATATCCTGATTGAGTCAGTTGCTGTCAGCATGCCTTACCGGGAATGCCGTTAGCCATTTCCACTCCAGAGTATCCGATACCCTCTCCTGTTTGCTACAGTGAACATGGGACTTCCCTGCACTTCACAATGCAACCACTGTTTCCATTCCACTCGCAACACATCTTCTAATACATACTTAACAATCATAATTTGTCAGTTGTTTATGGCTTAGGCATTCCCAAAGAAATGGTTAAGTATTTCTGAGAAGAAACCTCTAAACAAAGCATGGTAATAAACTACAATTGACATTAGTATCCATATCACAAATATAAGAGTGTCACTCTGGTCCCTTAGAGTGTCAACATATGAGCCTCAGCAGATGCAATTATTTATTTAGACATAGGGGTGGCACTTAGAGATACTGTTTGGTGGTGGACTTGGCAGAGTGAGGTCAGTGGCTAAACTCCATGACCTTAAAGGTCTTTTCCAAACTAAATAATCCTGTTATTTTATTTGAGGCACAACAGCTACAAGAAGCCTGTAAACTACTCACACAAATCATTGACAACTCAGCACCTTTTCATTTTTCTGCAAAAAGTATGATTAACCTCAAAGACCTTTATGAAAATACAGTTAGCCATTAAATATTGGAATTACTTTGCTCACATTTCCTAGCATTAAACAGTTAGAGGATAACAAAATAAACATGAAATACCTTTTGGAAAGAGAAATGATAACAAGATATGTATTTCAAATAGAATCACCCTTGTGGTATTCATTTGCTATAAGGCAGTCCCATGCTAGCATCCTTCTCTTTATCAAATGCTATGAATAAAAGCTTCAGGATTATATTATCTTATACCCTGACAATGTTGTATTTCTCCTGATGATGTAGTATTTCTACATATAGTAAGCTCAAGGAGAATGCAGATAGTACAAAATATATATGACACATTTGTTCTTAGAGTAAGCAATACACAACAAAGAATTGTGTCCAGCACCACTTTCATCAAACTTCAATTTCAGATTGGTTAAGTCAGAAATCTTTAGAGAAGTTTCAGTCCATTTTTCTAGATCTATAAAGGATATTTTACAAATTCTATAACCTGTGTTGCATGAGTACTAGAACACCACAAAAAATCTTGCCCAAATTCTAAAGAGTGAAAAATGTTTTATTTCTTGTGTAGAAAAGTCAAAGTCCTCTTCATCTGAACTGTGCTCATTTTATCTCCAAGAATTTCCCCCCTATCTTAGGTATGAAAATGACAAAAGCTGTGAAAGACAAATAACTCATCTATCTCCTAGTCATTTAGCTCTACAGTTATAATTATTTTGTTATGGCCAATGTCCAATGGATAATAGAATACCACATATTTCTGAAAAGCATTCTAAATTTGTAACATGCTGATCAGGTTCAGTTGCCATATGAGGTAGGATGCCCTTGGATATATCCCCTTCATGGGATGCAGTGGTATGGTTGCACCCCTAACTTTCAGAGAAGTTAAGAATGTGTAGTATGTTCCCTTACGTGTATGTTTGCTTTGTAATATCCATGATCGAAACAATTCACATAACAGTTAAAAGAAGCTTTTGGTCTCTTCGTTCCTTGACATAAACTCATGGGCCAAAAATTCTAGTTCTGCATTTTGTGAGAGCCTGACTTTCAAGCAGATCTTTTACTATGGTTGCAAGTACATTGTAATAATTCTCTTGAGATGGACCCTGCAAGAATTTTATTAGATATTGAGAACTTCAGCATGGAATAAGATGCACAGGGCTATTTTAGGCTTTGCTGCAGAGCATAAAGAACTTTTTACCAGACTCAGTAACAGCCTCTTATTTTTCTTCATCTCAGTGCTAGGGACCCTAGTCAGCAAAGGCACAAAAATAAGCTAAACATTAACAATCTGAAAAAGAAATAAAAATTATGTTCATTTTTTCAAAATCTTCCAGCTCCAGTCTAAGTCTAGAATTACATGTGCTGTGCAAAACTTGCAGCTGGAGAAGTTATTCTTTAGGGACCCTAAACATATGGCCTCTAGGTGTCACACTCGACCATATCATAATATGCTATTATGGAGTTCTCTTTTTCTTTCATAGCAGATAAGATACCTTGATTTTGTCCTTTCAGAGATTTTATGTCAAATCCTCCTTTTAATCTTGCAATTTTTAAAACAAACAAACAAACAAAACCAACCCAGCCTCTTTCATACAAGTAGTACAATTATTTATGGTTTCCCCAGAGTAACCGTTTTTGCAAACATTAGAGGTATCATGATGCCTGTCTGTCAAATTTGTTTCATTCTCTTAGATCAGGGATTTGGAGTACAAATTAGGGACTTTGAGAGTTATGTGTGTGAGCTGTACAGAAGTAAGGAAGCATTACATGTACAAAATGACTGCAGTACATTAATAATGTACACTTAAACTCTTCAGTGTTTCCTGAATACTGCAAAAAAAAATTTCCAACAAGAAAATGTTATTTTTGAAAAATTAATAAAGATTCTGGTTGCATGAACGGTTAGAAATGTAGTCATCTAGTTTTGTCTTTACAAATGCTTTGCTTTTATTAAGGTAAGCTAGCAATTCTTGGGCTGATTTTAAGGTTTTCTTTTTATTATTTGATTATACTGGGGGTAAGGGTGGTGTTTGTTTTGTTTTTAATCTATTTTATATGTAGACATTTTCCTAGCCATTTTTTAATTGGTATGGGGTGGCTTTTTCAGTTAAAAAAAAAAAAAAAGTGTTTTGATTTTTAACCTGGATGTTGTATTTTTCTGTAGATTCCTTTGGTAGATAACAAGATCAACAAAATGGAACATTCATGGAAAGAAAGTATTCTCTGTAAGGAGAGCATGCTAAGGTACAGCGAGGAAGTATACCTAGAACTGCTTACTGCGAGATCAAACTAGAGGAATTCAAATAAGGAATCAATTACTTTATCAAGGAGGGCACCCAGCTTTGGATCAAGATAGATGATGAAAGATTATATTTACCATCTTTGCTTTCAAGAAAAATGTTATTTTTGACTTGATAATATAACCAAGGAAAGGCTACTGGGCTAAACAGATCAATAGCATTGTGAAATGTAGTCGTTCAAGAAGAGAAGAAGGTCAGATTGAATAGCCTAATTCTACTTTCTGGCTTTAAACTCTGTGAACAAACATTGTCCTTTCTGCCCAGATTACGTTGGCTTCAATACCAACCACATGAAGAAGAACCTGTCCAAAGATCAGAACTAGTTGCAAAGATCAAAACTGGCTCCATGACTTTTTCTGCATTAATAAAAGAGGGAAAAAAATATGTCTGTGAGGAAAAATGGTGAATTTTGGTAACCCCTGCTTTGAGAAAGAAACTTCAACTTTGCTTCTGCTATAATGATCAGTGTGCTCATTATAACCTCCAAAGAGAAGTCCATACAAACTAGAACCTCTTCTGTAATAGTGGTACCAGTATGCACTTGCTGACAGTGCTGAGAAGAAAAAAATAAGATTGGGTACAAAACTGGAACATAAAGCTGGCCTGTAAGTCACTAGGATAGAAAACTTGGGCAAGAGTAAGTGACAGGAAGAGCCAAGAAAACAGGCTTAAATCGGGATAAGAAACCTAAGTGGAGGAATAAAAACTACTGTGAGGAAGAAGTGACCACCAGAATTTGTGTGGGTGTGCTATATACTCCACTCTTTTAATGCATTTGCTGTGGATCTACAGTTCATAGATGTGATAAGACTGCACACAGAATTCAGCTTTTTTTAATCTAACTTCAGTTACATTAGTTTCAGAAAGTCCAATAGAGACTTCCCTAATGGAGAAAATAAACCAACCCAGCTGACCATAATTGCCCTTTAGAACCAGTTTTCTAACTCCAAACCCATTATACTAGATTTTCCAACAGATAACCAAAACACAGGATTTTAATGGGTCTTTCCAAGTCAACTCTGTTCCTCCAATACATGCATGTACTTTTGAAATTTGTGTTCCTAAAATCAATAGGAATGGCTAGCCCCCATGTCTAGCATGAACTTATGCTGAAAATAAAAGTTTATGCAGACAACATGCTCACTGGAGAAAAATAGCTGTTAGAACTCATAGTTGTAAATGCAAATAAGTAAAATTATTCACAGGATCTGAAAAGCAGGCAGAGAGATTTCAAAGACACAATGGAGAGGTAAGTACTGAAATCCCTTGCAAGGGGAACAGAAAGAGAATGAAATAAACAAAGAAAATCAGTGCCCATTATTGCCTTTGAAAATCCTCTCCAGGGAGAGCTTAGTAATATGCACATACCAAATCACTTTAAACAAAAGCCACTTTCAGTCAATTTTAAACCTTTTCCTTATTAAAATCCTATTGATTGATCATTCTTCATCTAAACGTCTGACAAGTCAATTTCCATTTTCAAGGAGGGAAATGTTGGTCTTCTTTATCAGGCCATAAATCACTCAAACATTCTGTTATCAATTCTCAAATTAGTTAAGTAATACAAATTAATAAGAAAATTAAACAAGGCTGCTTTCTTCAGTGAGTTATTTCATTGGTGCAGGTTTTTTTAACTTAAGCAATACATTTAGTGGTTTCTAGAAATGGACAGACTTGGTAGCAGTGACAAACACAATATAGGTGGAAATAGCTTTCAATACTTTGCTAACTTCTTAAGAGTCCTAACTTAGCTGGCCAAAAGTGCAGCTGTGTGTTTTGTGCTGGCTTCAAGAGATCAATAAACAAGAGAAGCATAACTTCAGTAAACTCATTAATGTATCTCACACTATTGAGACACGGGATAAGATGAGGTGAGATTTAAACTATTCTAAATTAACAATCAAGGTTCAGTTGTGATTTGCTGACTAAGCCCTAAGATAGAACCCCATTATATCATTAATAATAATACTTTGCAGAATCTTAGGTTAGAATTAAAGTTACAGCACTAAAGATAATATCTGAAAATAGATCCTTCACTTTCTAATTTTATATAAAAGCTTCACAAATGTGTTCCATCTGTCATACTTCCTTTATATGGTAGTTGTTTTAACTGGGAGGTGGAAGGCAAGTCTGTTCCCACTGATCAAACTTACTATTAAAAATGATTGGTCACTTATTGAAGTCAACTCTAGAGCAAACTACAATGCAAAAAGTAAATCCAAATAAGGAAGGCCACAAAGTTAAAAAATTTTAAGTTCATATTAATGAAAGCAGGTTATAACTTCAAACCACATAGACTAGTTCCAAAATGCTGAGCTATATTAACAAAACCTCCCATTCTCCTAAGTGCTGCCTTTTCTTCCTCCTCTCCTGCTGCAGCACCATCCTCTCCTACATTTCATTGCACCAATATTTCCATGGCAAAAAGAAAGCAAGTAGCCAAACCTATGTACCAAGATAGCTGACATCACAACCCCATATAACTGAATTTCCTGCATACACATCATGATGTATTTAATACATTCTGTGTGCTGCTGAAAACTGTTCTCTAAATTATCAGCATTAGTATTAAAACTAGAGCCTCACTAGAGGGATCAAACCAAGCTTAAGGTGATGTGACACTTCCAGGACAGGAAAAAAATTCATAAAATTGGCACCATTGCTCTTCCCTATGATGACAAAAGACAATATTGACAGTTTTCTCCAATCACTATTACATTTGCATATCTGAAAACAGGATAAAAATCTTTCCAATTAACTGTTAGTGGGAGTTCTTCCACTACTTCCACAAGTTTTTCCTGTGAGACTCAAAACCAGTCTTGGTCTGAATAGCTGACAGTTGCACCTATACACTCTTCGCAGAATATGTGACAGCTTCACTTAATGTACTGCTCACTGCAGGAAGAAATGGTGTGGAGGAGATTCTCAGTGACTGAACTATTATTGAAATACTATAGAAACTTGCAAAGCAGTTGTCTCTAGATCAGCACCCAGTTCAGTTATTACCATCCAGTTCGATGAGCGGAGCATGGTTTCCCTGGGACAAAGAAATTTAATTCACACAGATGAAGTGGGGTGGAGAGCATTAAAAGATTGAAGAATGACTTTGAAACCACATTGCAATGTTTGAATGATGCCGAGTTCAGGTAAAACAACAGACTGAGCTCAGGTAAATAGACAAACATGATTTACCAGTGCAAAAAAAGATACATCATGTGTAAAGCAAAAGTCAAACTTCACACAAAACCATGTTTCCTATATATATAAATAGGATAAAAAATAATATATTTTTCTTTCATATTAATGAATTAAATACAAATATTAAAATTATGTTAACCAGATACTAACACAATTTATGTCAAATTAAATTTTCTTAATCCCCATATAGAAATACACACAACTTCAGTTGTCTGGCTGATATATCAGTGCCTAAGTAGAAGGTTACTTTTCTGAGACATCCCACACAGTGAAAGGGAAATAGCAATCTTTGCAATATGTTCCTGAAACACTCTCACCACCAGGCCCACCTCCATCCACCGCCTGCAGACAAATCTCCATATGCTCCAATATTAATGTCTCCATCACACAGATTGACTCAGAGGTATTTTCAATCCTTCAATGTTTACAAAAGCCTTTTTAAGTATATTAGCATTTACTATTTTTCTTTAACAACTACAAAACAAAATAATTCAGACTTTCACATGAAGAAACATTAAAAAAAACAAAAAATATATTCTGCTTCCTCCAAAAGCTATTAGAAAACCATTATAAGCAACCTGCTCTGGAAACCTTGGAGGATAAGTGCATGTTAAATCCCCAGATATATGGGCAAAACCATAATGTGTAGAAGTTTGCCCAAATCTGATTATTGTACATGGTCTTATCTAAAGGAGTTTAAATATCTTATAGTCTTTGAATATATCTTAAATACTGAAACTCACTGAATAGCAGAACACATTGTACCTCACTTAGGCTAAAGTAAAGTACAATTCAATAAATTCATCTCCTGTAAAGTCGAAAGGTCGCCATAGCAAAGTAATATACTGACCAGATTCAGAAAAGAACTCCATTATGCCAAACACTTTAAATGTGCATATTCCTACACCAAGTCCCCACTCTCTGTCAATAACCATTTGACTGGCAGTCAACAAAACACTTGATTGACTTCCAACCTTGTGAATCAGATTTTTTTAATATAGAACTTATCTATACTGAGTTATTTGACTACAATGATCTCTGAGGAAAATTATTCTTGATTTGCAGATAGACAGTTTGACAGGGCTTCCTCTAAGCTCCCAGGACTTAATTTTCACATCTGAAGGGATTGGTGCAGTACAATAAAGGTTCCCTGCTTCTGTTAAGAGTTGAGGCTGCTGAGTTGATATTCTAAGTTTTCTATGTGCATACATGGTTTTGACAAAAGGAAGAATCATATATCGTGAATCTTTGGTGGAAAGGAGGAAAATAAATTTTCCTATCTGATACATGTACACAAGAAGAAAATTGCTCTTGCCAGGACAGAACATCATCTTTCCACCAAACATTTAGAAAGTTTCAAGAAGATCATCTGAGAGAGATTTTCATAGCAGTGTCTTTGTAAGAAATTCTACAGAAAGAAAAATTATTAAAATACTAATAGGGGATGGCATTTTCATTACATTCACATGTCTGGTACATAATTCAGAAATCCGGTCTCATTTTTTTTCCTATTTGAAAAAAACTAAATTGCAGTAATTCCCTTTCCCTTCTGTGTGTCATATTCTGTTTCACATTCCCATCCTTATGCTAATCTACAATTTCAAATAGTGATCTTCACATGATATAATAATGAAACAATCACAAATGAGTTTCTTTGGCTTTGCATAATGGAACACAGAAGACTATATTCATTTGATTTCAGAATGGATCATTAGCCACTGTATTCTTAAACCATTTAAGAGAAATAATTTGAAATCAAACAATAAATAAACCTAAGGCATACCTCTAAGCAGAAAGTAATTAAAATAGATAGTAAACATTTGCTTTATTGTTTGTTTCTCACCCTAAATTATGATTTTTACAACAGTTCTTTAAATGGCTTTCACTTAAACTGCATTGCAAAAAAGAGATGATATTCATTGTATGCTCTTCATTAACTCAACTGATGGTGTTTTAATTCCTACAACATACAGATTCTGATGTTCGTTTTGCAATTTGACATAGCTAGTGTGTGCTCAGAATAATTAACTGCACTATGGCAGAACAAATTATTTCTTTGCAAAGCACACACACCATTTTTTTAAGAAATATTGGAAAACTTTTAAGGTGTTTCTTGGCTTACACAGAAGCAACTCTTTCATTATTAATTAACTTTTCTCTACACTGCTTTTCCCTAATGAACTAATAATCCACGTTCTAGTTGATGGTAAATACTAAGAATTAAAAGATTACAAATGACACTTAGAACAAGTGTTATGTCTGTCTACTGAAACATACTGGATTATAAACAGTAAATGCAGTTTAAAAGACTACGGATTAACCAGAGAGACAACAGCAAGGACTTTCATTACAATTTACCAATTCATTACAATTTACCAATTCATTACAATTTCACTATAGATTATTAATCTATGGTGACACATTGCCTAAGACTTCCCACAGAAAGCCAAACACCACATCTATAGTTTGGTGAACACATTATGTTAATACATGTAGGTATATAAATGACTTTGAACAGTTACAATGTTCAACAAAATTGTTTTAGTCATCTATTTTCAGAATTACAACATGGTATCTATGATGTGGCATCTAGAAAGGTGCATTTATGTTAAAATGCCATAAACATCAGTACAGGCCATGGATCAGCAAGTGATGGAATAAAACGTAAAAGTCTGTAAAGGTGCAAGCTGATGCCATTGTGGGCTGACTTCACTGGTGGTCTGTGACCGTCTGTCTAACACACACAAACACACACAGAGATTGTGGGGAAGCACTAGTTACACAGAGGCCCAATACTGTGCAGATGCATAGTGCCCAAGTTGGGAGAGGTGCCCAAATCCTGTCACTGGGTCTGGTTAGAGTGAATGCTGCCTTCGCTCCTCGCCTAGCTCAGTTGTGCCAAGCACTGAACCACTAAGTGGGGCATATGTCAAGTAACTTTCAAGATGTGTATGTTTGTGTTTGCATGTGTGAGATTTCCTGCACACAGCCCATCCTTCCTTGTTTGGTCCACTAATAAACTGAGCACGACAGCACTTTGTCTGGAGTTCAACTCCCTCTCTCCCCAACGCAACACAGTCAGAATCTTCTCCCCAGATGCTGGTATTTTATGTTCCCCATAACAGAAACAACATTTAGGCCTAAAGCAAGAGAACTAATCCTACAGTCAAAGATCAGTCACTGGAATATCTCTTTTTCCTTGCCCCCTTTACCAATGACATCTAAGGTGTTTTTGCAGAAATAGTATTAAAAATTTCTTACTTTGGTGGTATAAAAGTGTAGGCTCCATGAGTGAGACATGGACATAGTCATTGGGCTTTAGATGAATCACACTTCCTGGAATATTACTCAGATGGAAGAAGACAGTTACTGTGATCTTCAAAAAAACATGCAATGTTATGCTAATATTGCATCCAGAAACACTAAATAGGATTCTTTTTTTTTCCCCTCTGACTAATATATGAGTATCATCATCCTGGGATACAGCAGTAATTCTAGCTTATTCTCATAAAGTGTCAAATTACTTGGGCAAGAACAAGAGAAACAACTTCCAACAATATATAAATGAGAACTATACATAGAACTGAATAGAGTCTTCAAACCTTCTAGGTAAAGAAACAGAAACACCAGCCTCAACTAAGGCCAGTAAATAAACTGATAATGTTGAGATTTAGCCTCCTGTACATAAAACTACCAAATCAAAAATCAAATCTGACTTTTCTATAATAGTCTAACATTCTACATAGACCAGACAAGAAACAAAACCAAAACAGAAACAAAACAACAAAAATAGAAACAAAACCTCAAAACCCAACCCAAACCTAAACCAGAAACCTCTAAACCCCAAGCCCACCCAGAACATAACACTGAGATAAGCACAGTGATGGCAGGAGAGCATAGCTCACCTACCTGAGCCAGTTCCTCAGTGCATGTGGCACTGTCTCACAATGCTGAGACCAACTCTAACCCTCAGCACCTTGGACAGAGGCTTTGGAGAAGCTCCGTTGACATCAAACACTTTTCTTCTTCTATTTGTTCATTTAATGGAGTCCAAGGACCTTCTTTACAGCACACGCCTTATTCTTACATCAACATTTCGCAGATAAAATACATGCATAGCTAGTAAAACATAGATGAACTGCCATAAGGTTTAGGTCATCCATTCTTTGATACAGAAACCATTATAGACTAAGACTATGTTACACCTTTCTTTTTTTTTTTTTGCATTCATCAGAGAGACAGTAAAAATACTACTCTTAAAACTTTTAAACTCTATATGACAGGAAATAAAATATTATCTTTGAGCTGTAGCCCTGTTGTCCACAGAAGTTAAATTATTTCTTTTGCTCTTTCTCCTCGATAAGTCAGAAGTCTTACTACCAAATGAACACAAAATAAAATGAGCAGCTGGATGAAATGAACTAAAATAACAGAATCACAGAATATCCTGAGTGGGAAGGGACCCACAAGGATCATTGAGTCCAACTCCTGGCCCAAAAATTACACCATGTGCATAAGAGCCTTGCCCAAAAGCATCTTGAACTCTGCCAGGCTCAGTTCTATGACCACCCTGGGAAGCTTGTTCCAGTGTACAACCACCCTCTGGGTGAAAATCTTTTTTTAATACCCAACCTAAGCCTCCCTATACGGAACTTCAGGCCATTCCCTCAGGTCCTGTCATTGGTCACCAAAAGGAAGAGATCAGTGCCTGCCCCTCCACTTTCCCTCATGAGGATGCTGCAGACCGTGATGAGGTATCCCCTTATAATTGAGAAAAATATACTTGATAAGAATATAATTGTTTTAGTAGGGGTAAAAATAGCCTACACACTTCCATCCTGACTAATATAATAGAATTTTATCAAAGTTATGAGAAAGAAATTTATGGAAAGGGAACACAGACATCTAAATTAGGGGAAGGGGAAGGGGAAGAATAAAAGGGGAAAAGGGGAAAAAAGGGGAAAAGGGGAAAAGGGGAAAAGAGGAAAAGGGGAAAAGGGGAAAAGGGGAAAAGGGGAAAAGGGGAAAAGGGAAAAAGGGGAAAAGGGGAAAAGGGGAAAAGGGGAAAAGGAAAAGGAAATTACTATTTTAACACTATGAAACAATTGTAATTTTATTGAGCCAGTTTAAATTGTTATTCTTAAGGCCAGTGTAAGCACAATTAAATTTAAACCTCTAATTATCATGTAGACTATACTCAGATGAGGCATAAGAAAAATTTTGCTGATGTTCACTGCAAGACATCAATATAAAACTAAAAGAAAAAAACATTTATTTTAGAGATGCTCTTAAAATTAAACTTAAAAATTACTGTTTGGATCCACCTGCAAGTCATTGCAGAAAGGCTGTAGCTGAGGGGATGAGCCAGCAGGGAAATCCACTCAAGCTGATCCAATTTAGATATGCAAATTTTATCTTGTGTGTTTGAAAAGAACATTATGGCACAGGATAATTTGCACCTTGAGTTCCAAAGAATAATATTTCTAATCTAATGAAAACATGCCTCCATTGTTCATTTTCCCACTCTCCAGTTTTGGGCCAATCTACTGTTGTCCTACCCATTTGAAACTACCCTTTTTTTTTTTTTTCCATATTTGAAACAACTAATGAACACTAAAAAAAAAAAAAACAAAAAAACAAAACAACAACAACAAACAAACTCAAAAATACCCCACAAAACCTAAAAAAACAGAAAAGAAATGTATAAAGAAAAGGAAAATAGAAAGATATTAATTTTTTGTAGTTATCTGAAAAATATAATATTACAAGTGATCAATTGACACATGACACAACCTATAACAGTAATGGGGCTAATGTAATCTCCACTCTAGGGATGAAAAGCTAAATCAAACAACTGCAGTTTAAGATCACATGTTTGACACTGTGAAATGTTACCTTATTTTTGTCTTTGTTGTTCCAAATAGTGATACTTGCTTAATGCAAACTTTTGTAAAAAAAAAAAATTCCCCATCAAAGTTAGTGTAACAATACTGAGGAATGGTTTGTTCCACAAAATAAAGACCCACAACTATGATCTAGTATTATCTACCCTGATTCAATGAAAGTATTGCTAGAGAACAAGGCAACATCTCTTAGAATTCATGAACATATATGTTATCTTAAAAAGAACTAGCATAACAGAACTAGCATTAAGGCTGATTACTGTCTAGCTCAACAGACAGTAACAATTATAAGCTCAATGCTTAATAGCAAATTTTCCTCTCAAACCTGCAGAAGAGATCCTTACTGTCTTCCTTCTTAACACGCATAAAACTTGTGTCATTATAACAATAAGGAACAATAGATCCAAGCAAATATGGCTGGGATAATGTTTAAAAGGAGATACACAAAGCACATTGGGGTTTTTTTTTATTCAGGGTTGGACAGTATTCATTGTATTGCTCTCTTTTATAAAGAAGCTGAGCACTATATTAAAGTTCCCAAACATATAGACTGAGATTAGATACTGAATGAGAAATTACATATCTGATATTGTAAGAGTACATACAGTCAGAGAATAAATCTATTTTGGAAGAAATATCTTAAAGATTAATTGTCCTGGTGCCAGCCAGGACAGGGTTAATTTCTGCAGTAGCCAGGAGGAGGTATGGCTAGGACCCAAAGGTTATTATATAGCACCTCATGCAATTTTCTGAGGTCAGGGTGGCATGGTGTCAGTTCACGTATTGCCAATTTCCATGAGCACTTGTGTGATCACCGCTTTTGTACCCTCTGTTATTAATATTGTTGCTGTGTCATCATGTTGTTCATTTTATTATCCCATTGCTGTTTCCAGTAAATTGTTCTTATCTCAACCCATGATCTTTACATTTTGTGCCTCCTATTCTCCTCTCCAGCCCCCCACAATGGGGAGGAGCATGATTTGGGATGCTTCAGTAGGATCACTAAATTGGGAATACCATTGGTAAACAACAACATTAACAGACACATGCTGAAGCAAACTAAAATATGTGAACTACAGTACCAGACATGTAACTTGTACATAAATAATACTTACAATCCTCTCATTATTATACAATTCTATAATTTTAAAATGATAAAGAAACATATATTTTAATCAATCAATTCATAAGAATTAAAGTGCAAATTAAATTTTGAAATCATTGAAAAACCCCTTGAATTTTGTAAAATTCACATTTCAGATATGCCTTTAATTTAAAAGGGAAACAATGCAATTTCACTACATTAAGAAGGACAGTTTGAGGTTGAACCCCTCCCATTTCAAACAGGTACAAGGCTTATCTATTTGTCACTTTCATCCACTCTCTGTACACTAGTAATAAAATAACCAACTCTAAATATCACTGAAGATTACATTTTAGCTATTAACCCAACTATACCTGACAGCATGTTAACACAGGTTAAAACAAGAAAAAACAAAGGCATTAGGAAGAAATTGCTTCCAGATGTTCACTACGTGTAGCCAGTCAGACTGACACTTTATTAAAAACATAGCTCTCCAGCTACAAGTCCCAAAAAGGACAGATTGGTAGCCACAGAAATCCGGAGGCTTTAATTTCCAGGAGTATGTTCACCTCCATTACACTGCCTTTTATTTATTTAGTAAGGATCAAAGTAATTCTGTAATATGCAACCTTGATAGCTGTATTGTAATGATACCATAACTACAGATCACGTAAACAAAATGCAGTTAGAGGACAGACCAGCAAATAAAAGGTTAATCTGCTGAAAATGAGCTTAATTGAAGACTCCTCCTATGCTCTCCATCCAAAACAATTACTGGAATAGTCCTGATATTAGTGGAAGCTGGCAGAGACTGTGAATCAGGAAATCAGTACAGGAAAAGTGTAAGACCTATACTTGCACTATCCAAAACAGAAGAGCCACAAAAATAACTTTGCAACAGTAGGTTTTAAGCAGTTTGTTAAATAGTGCAAAAGAATAGAGTCAGCCCAGTTCTGAGGGTGCTGTGCTGCCATGGCTTGTAGGACAATGAATGAGCTGAAGGGGCTCAGCATCAGGCAAGACTGTAGGGTATGGTACAAGACCCCTCTGGGGGAGGGTTCCTGGAAATGAATGGTGCATCAGGAAGCGTTCCACGCTCCATCAGATGGCAACTAAACACGCAGTGTGTTAGAGAGGCTGGACCTTGTCTTTAGAGGAGATACTGCCCTACCACAAAGTTTTACATTAATAGTACCTTCATAAAGTATCTTTTTATTTTGTGCCTGATTCCAAATTGCTACCTTAACCATAGTGGAAGTCTGATAAACGTGTAAGAAAAATGGAGGAAATTAAAATACTTCAAAATGTATGTAGTAATTCAAAAATCTTCATACTTTGGAAGGGCACAGAGGAGCTAAATTGTAAGAGCACTCCATTTGTATGGGTTAAAGAATACACTTGATATCCATTTGAGTTAAAAGCACTTAGCCACATGGTTGAAATAAGAACTACCTTTATCTTTCTAGCATCCCTCAACTGTTGTCTTCCTCACCTCTGCCCATAAGATTTCTTTCAAGGAGGACTTCTGTGGCTGTGATGTAGGATTTTGAACATAGAAAACAGTTTAGCTAAATTAAAAATTTCAAAAATATAAAAACAGAAGTGGTTTTTGTGCATGTTAAACTTAAAAGTAGGCAAAAGTTTCCAGACATTTCAGTCAACACTAGGATTCAGAAACTATCAAAATAACACAACATATTTATACCACCTATGAGCTACATTAGCAAAACACGTCTCTTACTATATGTCACAATTTGCATTTTTTCTATTTAGATACCCCCTTGATAAAATTTCATTTATACAATAGGTTAATTATGCATGGTAATTATGTTTATCAACATCCTATTATAATTAACACTTTCCTTTCCTGCTTTAAATACAGCCCACCCTTTCCTGTCAAATGTGTTTTCCAAGAAAATTAAAACATTCATTTCCTCCATGTATTTGTCATGGGGCAAGGAAAGAATAAGACCCAAGATTTAAAAACAAATTCTTTGACAGGAAATAAACTCCTCAGCTGAATTAATAGGTTACTTACATTTTATTACATCGATTTATGTAAGGAGCAAAACACCAAACCACAATTAAGGGGGAGGAAAAAGCACTCTGGAAAAAAAAAAAAGTGAGGAAAAAAACCTGTCTTTAAACCAGATTTCACAGATCCACATACATGTTAGTTTGTGGTAAAAATAAGGAAGGCAGGTGGATGTAGAAGCAGATGGATTTTCATTAATCCCAACTGTACTCTGTGTTCCAACATAAATCATAAATAAAAAAGGAAACTCAACACATCCGAAATGTTTCTAGACAAAGCTTTTATTCAGTTCAGTAATTTCTCCTGTCATTTAAAAACCATCATTCTAAGAATAAATCCTGAAATCTTTCCTTGAACTCTGGGGAGAAAGACTTATGCCAAGTCTTGTGTTGAAAGACAAGAATTTTAATTAGATAAGTCAAAACTCTTGTTATAGCTACTACTTCTGTATTTTACGTGGTTCTTAACTCTAAATAGCTGTTCACCAAATCACAATAGCTTACCACTATTGCCTTTCAAATCTACCAGATTATCCAGGCATGAGAACACCTACAGTCCAGTAAATATTTGCAGTATAGTCTCTGTTTTGGTGATTAACAATCCATAAAGAGATTTTAAGCAAAGCTGCCGGTTTAATCTAGCAGGGCTTTGCATCCAGTATGCCAGACTGAGTCAGACAGTTTTAGTAGCAAGGCAATGATGCAGCTACAGCATCTGAACTAAGGCAGTGCATTTTTAAGAACCCAGGGGAGTTACAGCCCCATTTACTCCATCTGTGATACACCATGGGGGAAAGAGAAGCAAGGTTTACTATGTACTTGTCTACAAAATGTGTTGTCAAGTAGTTATTTTCAGTACACAGAAGTAAGTATAATGTTTGGAATGTGTATAAAACATCTGGAGTATCATTATTTTCAACACAAACAAGCAATATTTTCATATTCTGACATGAAGTGGTTTTATAATACCACTCAGTCACACTGTGTAATTTCTGAGACCAATAGTTTTTATGAGAGCTGACTACATTTCCTCATATTGAAGCCACAAAAGTTTGCCCCTTTACAAATAAGCAGACCAGTTCTGGCCACACCAAGATAAGACCTCCAAGATTATTCAGGCTGATGTGCAGGTTGGGTTATTCTTGCACTTCTCTAGCTTCTGCCTTCTGTCTGCCTTTCACTATTACACAAAAACAGGGTTGAATATATAGAGTAGCTGCACCTGGCTTTACAAAGCAGGAGTTTACAACACTTACATATATACCCTGCAGTATTCTTGAGCTAAAGACACATTTTACCTTACCTATGCTATTGGGGCAGTGAAGGTTGTACTATCCTGGCAGCAACCCAACCCAAATTGACAGTCCTGAACTCCTAGAGTAATAAACCACAGAACCTAATATGCACACTACTTTTTCTAACGTAAAGCAGAGCAAAACACTTTTATCTTTTAATGTAACATAACTACAGAAATGCACAAAACACAATTTTTACCTTTTACAATAAGCTTGAAACTGCTCTGCCAACATTAGCAAAGATTATGAACCCTAAGTATTTTCAAGCCAAATTTGCCATCAATTTGTCTGCAGCAGAAAGACAGAATTCTAATTTAAAGAAGTCACAGTCAAAGAATTTGACCTATTTTCTCCAAATTGAGGTGAACAGGGTATGTTTAAGTAGAGTGTTTAGATATTGGCTCTAATACCCAGCAAGCTAAAGTAGGTATGCACACATAAATCCGCAAAAGAAAAGCTGTGTTGTACTAAACTGAACTGATGTACCATGGTATCTCAATGCTGATCAGTTTGATAAGACTCTAGAACTTATTTTTACCAAAAATAGTAGAAGTCCCAAAAAAGAAAAAGACAATGAGAAAACAATAACCAAAACAATGGTTGAAATAACCTTATCTTTATGGAACATCTCACAAGTCCCTCATATTATTGGTTATTTTTAGATATTTTGATGAAAGAGGTTGATATTTTTAGTCGACCACTTCCTACTTGTTATCACAGCATTTTAAAATTTACTGAGTTATTACAATATACTCTGAGGACTAAAATAATATTCAATTATTGGCAGAATTAGTCTGAACACAGATATTTTCTTTCTGAAATCTAATTCTCAGAAGATTTACTTTTGGACCTGCAGTTCATTGACGTTCAGCAGCTATAAACTGAGTTTGCAAAATCAACAGCTAGCTTGTTGAAACTGTCTTGTGGATGTTTAGGTTTCTAACATCTTCTGTAGCAAAAAAAAAAAAAAAAATACAGGTTGTCCAAAGCTTGACTTTTTTATGCACTTATTTAATTTTTTTAAAAAGCAATGGCCTCATTAGCTAAAGTTCTTCTTTAGAGCTCGTTGAATAGAGATTTGCACCTTTACAATACTCATACATTATTCTCATATTCTTTCTTTTGAGATCTCCTTAAAAAGGCTGCATTCATTCACCAGTTGTACTCTCAGTACAGAGCAAATGATAACTCTTAGAACACAGAAGTACTCTCATATATTTTCAACCAATACTTTGAAGACCAGACAGTCTCCATTGCTGCATTCTACAGACCACTAGTGTTTACAGTTGTGGGATGAGCACCAACAGTAAACTTAGCTTCACATATTTACAGGAACAACAATTCTCAAAACAGGAAATAAGCCTTTTTTTAAATTATTATGCATCTATACCTTGATCATAGAATAGAAGAAGGATAACAGAAGAATAGAATAACATAGAATAACAGAAGGATGTGAATTGGAAGACATCTTGAATATCATCTAGTTCAAATCCCCCTGCCATGGGTAGGGACACCTTCCACCCAACCAGGTTGCTCAAAGCCCCATCCAACCTGGTCTTGAACACTTCCAGGGATGGGATACCCACTACTTCTCTGGACAATCCATTTAAATGTCTTGGCACCCTCACAATAAACAATTTCTTTCTAATATCCAGTCTAAATCTACCCTTTTTCAATTTAAAGCCATTCCACCTCATTCTATCACTACATGCCCTCTGATTTTCTTACAGGCCTCCTTCAGATATTGAAAGGTGCTATAAGGTCTCCCCAGAGCCTTCATTTTTACAGGTTGAAAAACTCCACCTATCTCAGCCTTTCATTATATGAAAGATGCTCCAGACCTCTGATCATCTTCATGGCCCTCCTTTGGACTCACTCCAACAGGTCCATGTCCTTGTGTCGGAGGCTGCACAGATGGACGCAGCTGAACTCCATTTGGGGGTTTCATCAGAGCAGAGTAGAGAGGCAGAATCACTTCCCCCAACCTGCTGGTCATGCTGCTTTTGATGCAGCCCTGGATGTAGTTGGTTTTCTGAGCTGTGAGCACATATTGTGTGGTCATGTCAAGCTTCTCATCCACAAACATCTCCAAGTCCTCCTCAGGGCTGCTCTCAATCTGTTCTCCACCCATCCTGTATTTGTGCTTTGTATGTGTGAACTTCAAGAAGTTCACATGGGCCCACCTCTTAAACCTGTCAAGGTCCCTCTGGATGGTATCCCTTCCCTCCAGTGTGTTGACAGCACTACACAGCTCAGTGTCATCAGCCAACTTGATAATCAACAGAGATGCTAAGCAGCAGAGGTAGTTGCTCAGAAATGGGGCTTCACAGAGAAGACAAATGTCTTGCAGTCAGTGCTGCTGCTTGGTATCCATGATTTTGCACTAGAATGCAGTTTATGTTTACTGGGGATAGCTGTATAATCTAAAGACACCTTGTTTGTAAACCCAAGACTTTTAACCATTCTAATAAAACACTTAAGACTGCTGACCACACACAGAGAAATTATATTAGTAATGTTTCAGTCTTCAGTCATTTGAAACTATAGGTTACAGTCTAAGAAATTCATATATGAGTAGCTTCTACTGTTTTCAGAGAATAACAGAATTTAGAATAAATCCAAAATGTTATGGAGTCTCCCAGTCAAGGTCGTTAGAGTTAATTTATTAGGCAATTTTTGTTAGTTATGCGAAATGTGAGAGTTCTAACCTAAAAATGACTGTGAAAACATGACTCTATTGCTGGCTTGCAACTCTTATTTACTCATAAATAGTAATATTATGACTTAAGTTATTACTTAGCTATAAAACCTATAAAGAGTTTCATTAATACATGAGAGCACATGTAAATTAAAATGGAGTCATATAATGCATTCTATCAAGATTTTTTCTGTTGTTTGTCTTGTATTGTTTATTTTTTTTTAGCTTACAGTGGCAGAAGTACATCAGACTGTTCAAGTATGGCATGATGTTAGTGCAATATGTTCCTGGAGAGTTCTCATACTTATCTCTCATTATTATTTCAACATCTATCATTCCATTATTAGGACTGCTAGGGAGGCATGAAAATTAACGGAACATGTGTCCTAATCCTGAAAGACAAACTGACACTTCGAATTATTGATAAAAAGCAAAAGAGGAACATATTATCAGACAATTTATTGCAAGAGCTACTGGGAAAAAAACACACCTAAAAAATCAAACCTCATGCATATATTTCTTGCTAGTGGTGGAATGTTTATTTGCAGTCTTGACTTCTATGATTCTGTCACTGAAAAAAAAAATAATTATATGAGCACCAAGTCAAGAAATCACACAGAATACAAATAAAAAAATATAGAGGTGGAGTTATTATCCAAAAAACAGAAGTCCCACAGAATTGCATAGTGCTTTACTTAATTTATAGTGAAAGTAAACTGTATACTGGAAACGAAAAATACTTAATTTCATTATTGGCACCCATGGAAATACTTCTCCTCAAGATTCAGTTATCATACTGTGCATGATCTTGTACCATGCAGGAAAACAAGAAAGAATGAAGCTAACATGAACTACAATAAGAAGTCACTAAATATTATTGAAGGAAGCAAAAATAAGTACTCAATGTTTAAATTAAATATATATGTTTATATTCATACAGTAGACTTTAAAACAAAAAATATTTAGCTGTACAAGTGAGGTCTGAGATTAAATACAAAGTTATTACATATAACAAATTCCTCTAAAGGCTATTTTTTAATCCAACTTGTATTGTAAGAAGACTTATTTATTATCTAATTTTCCTAATTATTTCCCTGAAAATTATATAGAAATGCATGCTTGCTATATGTGAGCTCCTCAGAGAGGCTAGCTGGCAGATATGGAAGCTCAGGCTAATCATCGAAGAACCAATAAAATGAAACATTATCTGAAATGGGATCCTTCTGTAAAGTGTGCTGGGAAGTAGCATTCTCAACCACTGTATGAAGGTAGATAAAAGCTGGAAATTACTGCTTGCTTGTCCTTCAGTATGTACCTGCCTTATTTCTAAAACTGTCAAAACAAAACAAATTAAGCTTGCAAGAATAAGTTAGAGCATGCTATGAACACAACATGAAGATGCTAATTTGGATTATACACAAAAATTTCAACAGAAGTATCTTTGTTTACACTTCCTTGCATCTTTCAGTTAAACGTTTTGAGTTAAATTCTTGCAAAAATATATTCTCCACCTCTATTGGGCCTTCATTCCACTCTTCTCAATTAGTGACCAATTCCAGAAACTTACTTACCTTATGCATATCTAAAGACTTTACATATTTGTTTATAAATACAATGCTTAAAAGCACAATTTTCTGATGGTGATTTGTGAGGAAAGGTGGTGGCACGGTGGGAACTGTGGTTTCCTGGCCACTGAGGGAGATGTTGAGGAGGAAGGCACTTGTGATGGTTTTTAGGGTGTCAGCATATGAGGGTGATGGGGCATATGACACCACCAGACAGCACGCCTGGGTGAAAACCTGAGGCCAGCACTACACCAGGAGTAGATCTCTACAGCAAACCAGAATATCCCCAGCAGGCAAAGCACACCCTTAGTCAGGCTGAACAACAGTCACATCAGCCATCTCAGCCATGTGCCTCCAAGCTGCCAGGTGCATTCGTGTCCTAGGAAGCACAAAGCCCTTGGCAGCTCTGGGTGTGCTGCCAAAGTCTTCATTTCCTTCAAACTTCTTTACACAGATAGGGCGGAAATTTGTACCATAGTACACAACATGACAGCTTCCTTTTAATGGCTGGACATCTTTTAATTTGTAAAGGGAGATTAAACAGTTGAGGTGTATCAAGGGAGATAATGGCACAACCTTTCAGCATGCAAATCTAGTCCCAAATCCTGTCCTGTGCATATCATGTGTTTCCAAGCAAGCAAAGCTTCAGAACTCAGCACTCCTGGAGAATCTAGAATAAGCACTCGGCTTCACAAATTCCAATAGAAACTGTATAAAATCAGGATCAGAATAACTAAGAAATCACATCAAATTACAACATTTGAGCACTTTTAATTACCAAAAAGGATACTTCCCCCCCCCCACCCTGTTACTCTTCTGAATACAAACATGAGTTGATTCACTAACAAGAAGCGTTACTAATTACCTTAAGCTTCCAAAACAGAAGCTCAAGGTGTTAAAATGAATAGTTCAAAGCCAGAGAGGAAACCCAAACAGTCAATACAGGCCTGATCACCTTGGGCTCACATTCTTTTATTCTCTTCAACAAAAGAGTAGAAGTCAACAGAAAATATTATTCTTGAATTTTAAAGTTCTCTGCTTCACTTCCTACCACAGCAATTTTAAAGCTACCACAGTCTGTCCATTGATGTTATGTCTTGTACTTTTAATGAATAGATATTCTCTCAAATGCTTCAGTCCTGCATTTTGAACTTTATTGACAGTTATATACTCCACAAAATTAGAAAGGACAGACACTTCAATACTTCAATATCACTATAAAGAAGAAAAAATTCCTTTCCTTGTTTCATGACTAATCAAGAATGCCATTGTAAGGCTTTCCTCCATGCATTTTAACAACTCCTCTTAAATTTAAAATGTGTCAGCTACTTACTAGCTGTCACAAAAAAAAGTGCTCCTAGTAGCTACCAATATCCTATTGCTTATTTTCACTGTCACTATTATTTTAATATATTGCATATTCACAGTAATAACATTTCAAGCCACACAAAAGATCTCAATATTATCATTAAAAAATATAAATTCACTAAATTTCAATACCCAAGCTATATTAAAAGTGAAAAACAACAAAAAGAAAGGCTTTTAGAAGTTAGCTATTTTATCAAACAACAAAGGTGAAAAGAACAATGTCTAGTTTAATCTGGGTATGTTGGCAGTCACTTAAAAGTGCTTGTACTTCCGGTAAAATTATTTCTTTGCAGTACATAAATAAGCCTCAACATCTGCTTAGAAAGGTACATGAACAAATATAAAAAGGAAGTTTAGGCAAAATACTTAACATTCTGAAGGGGAGAAAATTGAGGACAATGGGTCAGAACAACCCATCAGAACTTATCTCCCCTCACCCCAAAATAGCAGTTTAAAGCTTACTGCAATTTATTAGGACCAGGGTCGCTTCTAAAGCCTATATTAATTGTAACTAGGACAGACAATGGCTGAAGAAGTCTGCTCAGCTTTTGTTTGACAGAACTCTTACTTGCACATATCTGTTCAATCATATCTGCACAGAATGTTCTGAAACAAAAGTTACACAGTCCAGTCTGACCTGCAATCTCAGAGTTCAAAGATAAACAGCATTTTTGAGTATAAATCAGTCAACCATACAATACATTTGATTTTTTTTTTCTATTAATCAAGTGCATGAACTTTCATACTGCTATGCTGGAAAAAATGGGTATAATTTTTTCACAATCGTTTCAGAAAGTACATGCATTTTTGATGGAAATGTGCAATATTGCACTGTCTGTGGAGTTCCTGAATACATATCTTGGATAGGATTCATCAGTGTCCATTGTTACTACCTACATCTCAGCTATATTTCATTACAATTAATAAAGACCTAGTCAATAAGATACAATTCATCTTGCCTGGAAGTGTATTTCTAAAACCAGTCAGACAAATCCTGCCCTAAAATATCAAAACACTCTTTGAATATAGAAGAGGTGCCATGTTACCAACTCAACTACAGACACCTAAATTAGATTAAGCCCATGTTATCTTGCTTCCAGATTTGGAGTATGTTCCTTCTTCTATAAAAATAAAAAAAAATCCTATTTATATGATGACAGTTCTTTAGCACTTCCATTCATAAACCAGTCTACTCCCTGTTTTCATGCTATACAGAAGTTCCCTTCCAGCCAATCACTGTTTTGGACCAAGAAACATTTACAAAACTTGGACCATAAACATGTAATGGTTTCCAAGTCATCTTGAACCTTTCTTATGCTACACAAATGTAGAGATCTGGCTAGGCAGAGAAGAGAACAGCCTCTGAGACTGCCAACAACGGCAAAATGGAGAAAAACATGGCTGGCACAGCCAAGCAAAAATGCTCTGAAGCCAGGCTGGAATGTAGATTTGAGAGCTGAGAGCTGGACTACATATGTGTATATTAGCACACAGAAAGGCATTGATTTTTACTATATTAACTGAAGCCATTATCACCATAGCTTAAGTTCCCCCTTTTGGTCATAACCCAAATGCATAATGCAAGACATTTGTCAGTGATGGACCTTTCCTTACCATTGAAAACTGGCCTATAACTTTTATACAACACCCAACTCCAAAAACAAACCCCATCAACTATTTAAAAGGAAAACAGTTTGAGATAATTTAAATTGTTATTATTTAAATAATTAAAAAAATCAAGCTCTCCACCAAAAGTAGAAATTTATGAAATTAAAATTATCAAATTACAGATTCTCAACTCAGCCTTGGAATTATTGAATCCCAACCTAACTTACCTGTTTCCACTACAACACAGATGGATTATAATGGGATACTTGTACTCCTCACACCACATCTCTGGCTACATGCAAATTACATTGCTCCAGAGTTTCACATGTTCCTAGGATTTACAGGACCATATTTTTCTTGGTTATTACCAAACCTTAAACTTCCCCAAATATTTCCATATTACCACAGGTGATCCATTCCAGTTCTCAAAAACATGTTTATTTTAACATAATATTTCTAGCACCCAATATTTATTCCCCATCTGAAGGGATTTACACATCTTATATCAAGAAATACTTAAGATTGCTATCAATGAAATAAACAGGGGTTTTTGCAGTTTCTTCAAGCAATAATTGTGATATTTTTCTACATCTTCTCATGCTTCTGCATCCCTTTAAACTATAAGCATCAATCACTGAGAACACTTCCCATGTTGAATTTGCAGATTAAAACAAATCTTTTAGTCTTTCTACTAAATGCCAACTTTTAGTCTTTGCTGCACTATTTCAGTCAGAGACTGAACTAATATTTGTCAACCTGGTTGCTCATGAGGAGTTACTTTTTCTTTTCGGACTCCCTAAGCCCTCTGTACAGTTCCTGTTTTCCCCAGTCAAGAATTCAGGAGCTCTCTGAAAACATGGCCTGCCCTTATTGTTTCTAGAGCCATCATTTTGACTTTGGTTAGAGCAAATCATACCTTGCCTGTATAACTCCATATTAACAACCAGTCTAGGTTATTCTGCCACTCTGCAAAACAAGTTATCAACTGCAAATTTCATTGGCACTGATTTTGAAACTTAAAGTCAGGCTATTATGTAAAATATAAAATATCACTGTTCCCTAAAATAGGGCTGTTCAATGGAAACAACAAAATTCTACAATTACTCCAGTTATATTTTTTGCAGTGTGACCAATAACAGATTTTTTAATCCAATTGATGCATTTACCTTCACAGTTTTTTAATGCTTACTTCTAGAAAGATGCTATATTTCTATTTAGAATTCCACCAGGCACTTCTTCAACTCTTATCAAAGCCTGGCTGTTTAGCACATTCATTTGTATCTGATAACCTTAAAATACCTTAGAGGATATATAAAACATGTATAAAATATCGTATAAAATACATAAAATTGAGGTTTGATTAGACCAAATGTAAAATGCTACACCTGAGTGGGTACAATACCCAATATCAATACAGGTTGGGGGATGAGCAGGTTGACAGCAGCCCTGGCAAGAAGGATTTGAGGGTGCTGGTGGATGAGAGGCTGGACATAACCCAGCAATGTTCACTCACAACTCAGAAAGCCACATGTATTCTGGGCTGCACCAAAAGTCCCATGACCAGGAGGGTGAGGGAGGAGATTCTGCCCCTCTGCTCTGCTCTGGTGAGATCCCATCTGCAGTGCTGCATCCAGCTCTGGGGTCCCAGCACAGGAAGGTCATGGACATGTTGGAGCGAGTCCAGAGGAGGACCAACCAGATGATAAAAGGGATGGAGCACCTCTCCTATGAAGAAAGGCTGAGAGAATTGTTAAGGCTGGAAGAGACAAAGCTTTGGGGTGACCTAATTACAGCCTCCCAGTGCCTGAAGAGAGCTTAAAGGGAAGTTGGAGAAAGACTATTCACAAGAGCAAAAAGTGACAGGACAAGTGGGAATGATTTCAAACTGAAAGACAGTAGGTTTAGATTAGATACTAGGAAAAAAATTCTTTATTGTGGGGGTGATGAGGCAGTGAAATACATTGCCCAGAGAAGCTGGGGATGTCCCATCCATAGAAGTGTTCAAGGATGGGCTGGATGTGACTCTGAGCCTGGTCTAGTGGAAGGTGTCCCTGCCCATGGCAGGGGGATTGGAATGAGATGATCTTTAAGGTCCCTTCCAATCCAAGCCATTCTACAATTCTATGAAAATACAGAATTAAAGACAAGGTACAAAGGCAGTGTCAGTCAATATATTTCAAGGGAAAAATACATCCTATCAAACACTTTTTAAAAATTATTATTACTATTATAAGCATTCAACTGATATCCTGTACAAATCTTGACTTTGTGAGGGAGGGCGAGGAAAGACACTAGTTAATTTGAAGGCTGGTAGAGTTGAAATTGCTTTATGTTTTGGTGTGCAAGCAGTCAACCCTGTGGAGAAGCATGCAGATTTCAGAGATGAGGTAAAAACAAAAAGAATTTAAAAACTTCAAACCCTCAATATGGTAGACTCAAATTGACAATAACCTCATGTAATTTTTGCACAGTAGGATTCATAAGGGTCTTAGGAAAAGCGTGCTACAAAGAGCCAGCCAGCATAGAAGCAGGTGTCGCTAAGAGCCCCCAGTGCTCAGCACACACCGGTGGCATAAACAGTGTCCCCTGCTGCAGCCAGGGACAACTGCCAGCTCCAAGTACACAGTAACCCCTGCCTCCACACTGTCAAAGAGCAACTCAGCTCTGTAAGGGGCCTAAAGGTAAAAAATTAATAATAGAAAAGGACAAGAGGAAAAAAAATTCCACTGCTGGAACATTTCAACTACAATATCTAATACTATACATGACTAAAAGTGGTCACAATTAAATACATGTTAAATATGTATACATTAAACAAAAGTATGCATACCAAAAATATTTTGGGCATGCATGTAACCTGACATAACTTTAATATAATTACAGTGTGACATAGTTTTAAGTGTGTCCAGCTGAAATAATACTAGAGGAGATGTATATGCAGTCCATCACTCTGGATTAACAACAGCACGTGTCTTTGTGAATCACTACTGTTCAACTCTTATCTTACAGACTCCAAAAGACTGTATCTTGCAGTCTTACGAGACATGATATTTTATACATCAGAAATCATACTTTTATAACAGATTTTCAAAACAGTTTTAGTTCCACTCATGAAGTAGCCCTCAGCCAAACTCCAGAAGGGAAATGCTGAAAAAAACAAGTAAATAAAGAAACCTTGAAAAATTATCAAGTGGAGACAGCGAACAACATTTTTTAATATCAATGTAACATCTTAACTAGTAAATCCATTGGAATGGAGGAATCAGATCAATAAATAAGCTTAGGCAAGCAGGAAATACTTCAAAAATAAAACATTTGTGGAAGGATTTTTTTTAAAAAGAAAGGAAGACTTACCATCTGCATTCATGAAGGAGAATAGACAAAAGCAACATTAAATTTCCCATGACATAGGTAAGAAAAGCATGTGAAACACAAGAGTGAGGCGTGCGTCAGCACTAAAATCTAACAACTGATTGCACCCTCCCACCAAGCACACCCTCCAAAATAAAGAGAAACCCATAATCCTACTTTTCCTACTGTTGCCTTAGGTTTTAACCCTTATATTTTTCAAATTCTGTATTGCCTGGCATGTATGCTTTCTCTATAGACATAACAGTGACTCTCTGGACTTACTCTTCAAGAACTCTTAGGCTGCCCAGGTCCAAGCTTCTAAAGCGAGGTGGGGGGGGGGGAAGGGCAAGCTAAGGGAGCTAGGGGGAAATTGCAAAGTTTTAATTGCTAAATTTATGCTGATATGCAAATGGACCAAACCTATAAAGGTGTGGAGAACTTGTGACTCGTCATCCATTTTGGGTGATGCCCCAAGGAGGGGGCTTTGTCTGCCCTAAACGTACCTTTGAAGGCCTTTTGAATAAATACCCACCTTTTATTCCCTTACTCCTGACTAGTCTTAGTTTTTGGGCTAGCCTTTTCAGGCAACACTACAGCAAATAAAATTATTAGAGATTCCATAAAAAGAAAATGATGGCTTTTGGAATGTTTCTGGAATGTCTATAAAAGGCTTTGCAATTAAAATATTAGCCTTAAATATATAGTTAATGAGAGTAATGTCTATGCTTGATATTAACTATTTCCATTGACAATCCATAGTTTAGTTGATTATTAATAATTTAATCTAGCTATTCTACAACCAAACATATTCCTTAGGATGATTCTTGTGGTCACAATTTGGGGTTTGTTTTGCCTGGGTTCTATTTATGGAGTGGGGAATAAGAAGTTAGTTCAAACAAACAGACAACCACAGTCTAACAAACAAACATCTGGCAATGAATTCCCTAAAAGTGACTATCACAATACATTTTCAAGATAGAAGAGTTTGAAGTTTAGCAAGCAGAGAATGTCTGGCATCAGAGATATCTCTCTTGATCTACTCAAAACAAGAAAAGAACATTTAGCATTCTAATAAAGGTTTAAGAATCACAAGTCATGCAATTCCTAGCAGAGGCAGTAATTGCAGAGCACTGATCAAAGATTTCATTACACCAATTGCACTCCACCTTCTGTATGAGACTAATTACACAGGTGCTCTCCTGCTAGCATGAGAAGCATCACTGCAGCAGCTGAGCTTGGACCTTGCTGGCACTCACTTTTGTCACTGCAAGGCAGACCTGGAGCAGCTGCCCTGTGTTCCCAACACTCCATAAAGACACATGATGGTAGGCTGTGGAAATAAATATGCAGACTAGAATATTAGGTAAGGAATTAGAAAGGAAAAACTTTGACAGGAGAGTGGTTTGAGGACAGGAAGGAGGGGAAAGTCTGTGGGTGATACTGATACTGGTAGTTCAGGACTGAAACAAACCAGATCCTACCTAAAGAAGACCAAGTTTTATGCCATGGGAACAACCCTTCCAAGGCTTCCAGTACCATAATCTAATATTTCATAATAGAATCAGGGAATCCTTCAGGCTGAAGAAATCTTTATGAACATGGAGTCCAACTGTTAATCCAGCACTGCCAAGTCCACCACTAAACCATGTTCCTACATGCCACAACTGCACATCTTTTAAACACCTTCAGGGATGGTGACTCATCTATTTGCCTGGACATCCTGTTCCAATGCTTGACAACCCTTTCCATGAAGAATGTTTTTCCTAAGAACCAATCTAACCCTCCCTTGGCTCAATTTGAGGCCATACTATAATTTTTTTTCAAAACTTTTATTCAATTAATTTGAAACAGGTTGTAGTTCCATATACATTCATTTTAACAGCTAAGCCAGTTTATGCTTCATTCTTTAAAATGTAGGAAATCTCCTTTTAAATGTACCCTGAATTCTAAACATTTATAACTTTATTACTATAGTTACACTGCTAATTACACCTGACTTTTACACTTTGCTACTAAAGTAAAACAATTCTAGTGAGTAAGCCAAATACTACATCATTGGAAAATTTGTGAAGTCCGGTGTATTGGAAGCTGTCTCAAAATATTACACACCAGTTTTAAAAAGACGAATAAAGTCCAGTTTCAAAACACTGTAGTTTTGCAAACAAGTCTTCAATTACCTAATCACAGATTTCTGAACATGTTAAACAGTTTTTATTTCCCCTGTAAACTACACAATGCTCTGTATCCTTGGAGTCCATCCTCAGTTACATTCAGATACACAAAGCTGCACAGAGCAATGCTGAACATAATCTGAAGACAAAGCATTTTTCCTGAAAATTGTTTTTCCATAACGGTCTTCCTGATAATGCAGCTGCTAGCCAGGATTTCAGTACATTAGTTTCCAGCTATATTGGGAAGCTGAGTTAATAATGGGAAAAAATATTAAACTACCCTACTCAAGTAAAATGAACAAAAAGAATATAGATTCCGCAGAGTTAAAGAAGGCCCTTCTTGTTTTTCTTTTCCAATTTCAGAAAAGAAGAACTATTTGAGAAGCAGTATGTATGCAGTGTCTTTTCAACCTCAGGAGACAATTTCACAGTTTAAAATATTATATGATATGGCTTGAAAATTTTTTACACTTAGTGAGTATCCCTTGCATAACTTTCCTCTACTGCCTTTAATTACCCCATTAAGCAAGTTGGTATTTGCATTTGCACTTACAGCAGCTGCAGTAGAGCTGCAGGGCACAAGAATATAAAACCAAGAAGAAAAATTAATAAAACATTAACTTTCCCATTTAGCAACTCCACTTTCTTTTTTAATGGAAACATTTGTATTAGTAGACTACTTCAGCACTGTAAGATAATAAATCACATAAACCTTGTATTATTCAAGCCAACTGAACCGCCAGATAGAAGTATCATCACTCACTAACAGCACAACTTGCCCTTAAGCTTTTCTCATTTTACGGTATTTCTGAGGAGTCACTTCGTATCTGGAAATGTTATTCAAAACATAAAAAGTGGTGCAAATGTAATGCAAGAGAAATCCTTCTTGTTCTAAATTTTTACATAGGAAATAACCTAGAAATTTATTTTACTGTGTTGCACATCTTTATTAATCCAGACACATTTCTGAATAAAGGGAGACGAAGGATTCCTTTAATTAATGAGAAAATCTGCAAGTCATCGCATATTCTTAGAAACCGCTTCCAAGTTTCAAGACCATTTATTTTTCAGCTAGACCACATAGTTGACCATACATTAATTGCATATTGCAATAATAATTATTACATAATAATGCAATAATTAGCATGTATAATAAAATAATTATTAATAACTATGTCACTTATTACATCTGCATGTTCTCTAAACATTATGCATATAATAAGTAAAAACAGAGTAATGAGAAGTATCAATTTGTTCATTAAGAGCCACTGCTCCTGAAAAGACAATTCCAGCTTGCTGGTTGCTGTTTTACTAGTTCCCACTGTGTGGAAGCTCCGGTCCCCAGAAAATAGGGGATCATGCTTCTACCATGCATTAGAAGACTGATACCCTGTGTATACAGGTGAAGGGAGCAAAGTATCAGTTTTCATTTTGCCCATGTCCTTCATTTATGAAGTCCTTATTTTGTAGCTGCTATAAAATGTTCTATTTCTAGAAGGCATTATCCATGAGAACCTCACTACAATACTTTCTTGTATCTGTCAAGAATGACCCTATATCAGGCTTTCTGCTGCCCCCCACACATTCCTCCTAGTGAAAATTAATCCACCTGAGATCTTTTTCAACAATCTCTATTTTTTGCTTTAGAGCAAAGCTAAGGCACCTATTATTAACAAGTAGAAAAAACACTGGTTTAGAAGCATCAGAAGCACATTGCAGCATGGATTAAAGGTCCATACCAGTTCTGGTGCCAAAATTCAGATATTAACACCAATTTGAGAGTACTTAACATTCTAGAAGTTCCCCTCTTACACAAAACAAGTGTATTTATGTAGGGAAAAGGTTTTTAAGGGGTGTAAGAGTAGCATATGATTAGCACACATATTACAGCAGTTGTATACCTTTAATAACGTAGCTTTTTATGTCAACACAGGACAGGCCTAAGATACAGCAGTTCAAGTGTTTTAATTTGATTTGTCCTAAATCGAATTCTACTAGCATACCATTTTTCATGAGCTGTTTAATTGCACTGCTCATGAAGAATTGTCAGGGCAAAAGAAATGTGACTCAGGTCAAGCAGCATACTTATGCACACCTACATAAAATACAGAGCAGAGAATCAGCAAAGCTGCGTATCACACATGTCACACCAATAAGAAAGAAATTAAATTATCATGCAATTTTTACAAACCTTAATCTGACTCTCCATTTCAGTTCAGGAACTGATTTAGCAATATCAAGACTTTGGGCATAGCTGCCAATTCCTCCCAGTTGGATGAGAAATATTTCTTCCTTTCTTTCTGAAAAATTTAACATCTAATTCCCATGAAGAGTCTCATGTCAGTGGTTAATCAGAGAACATTTTACAAGAAGAACTAAAAATTGTCAGCAGCACAGCAGGCAAATATTGACATTTTTTTACAAGCACAGCCATGCCAGAGTTTAATTTCTGTTTCCAGAGCTCTTGCAGGCAGGCAGCTGCTGCCCAGACAAGCTGAGAACCTCTACTTACTGCAAATCCCAGCTTTCAGATACTTATTCAAACCGGCAAGAAACATTCTTCCTACATCACTTTCAAACATTTGACAGTCTGGCCATTCATTAAATGCATCTTGTAGCAATGTCCATGGATCACTATATAATTCTTCCTTCCAGCTACTGAGAAGTAATGTGATTCACAGGAAGCTGGGAGGACTCACAGATCCCACAGTCCCTGACAGGAATGGGGAAAGCAGGAATAAAAGCAGGGTGAAGGCAGTGAAGGCATGGGACTGATGTGAGAAGGCCAGTAACATATTACACTGATTAATGGGTGGATAGGAGATACCCTTCTTCACTGAGCAGCTGGAGAGCAGGGTTAGCTGCTGGTCAGGCAGCAGTCAGATATTTGAAGTGAGTGTTGAAGAAGCCTATGGCCAAAAGTCATATCACTAAAATCTGTGCAAATGCAACACCAACTGCCATAGGCTCCCAGGGAATAAATAAGAGAAACAGGGAAAAATATTAAAAAAAAAAAAAAACCACAAAAAAAAAAAAAACCACACAGGGGATTTGTNAAAAAAAAAAAAAAAAAAAAAAAAAAAAAAAAAAAAAAAAACAAAAAAAAAAAAAAAAAAAAAACCCCCCCCCCAAAAAAAAAAAAAAAAAAAAACCACAAAACCATATATCCCACTAAGTTTAAATAAAATTCCATTTTCACTCTAAACTTCAGATCCTAGTGCTAGGTGTGGCAAATGTGATTCAGTAATGCCATCTTGGTCAGATGGAAGATGGAGCTACAACCACTGTGCTGGGTATAGACATACACATCCAATTATAGGCGCAATTAGAGAGAATAAAAGACAGATTAGGTCCTCCCTCTAGAATACATACTCTGTCAGAGGAGCTGGGGGCAGGGAAAAGGTGGTAGGGGTTAATTACCAGCTGGAACCCGAAAGCTTTCTTTTTGACAGTTCAAAATATAAATTGGTGTAAGTGCCATAATTTTAACCAAGCACTGACAAACCCATTTTAACAGAAACATCCAGCTATTTCAGTTATTTTCCCACTTTTCTTGGGTGATCTGAAAAAACATTTCTTGTCGTTTACACACCACCCACGGGATTAAAACAAATAAAAACCCTCTTGGTTTCAAAGACCAAATATTTAGCGCAGCCACATTCAAACAGTTTCATAAATCTGCTACTGATCATACTTGTTGAAGACATTGTGCTCTGTAGCACAATGAATAAAATGAAAACTTTCATAGCACAGGAAAACTGTACATTCTACAATCAATGTAACACATGTGCAAGTCATTTTTCAAACAAAAGGTCACCTTCAGCAAACACTTTTTCATCTTTCAACGTCTAAGTCTAAAGTTTTTAGTTACATTGTTATGGCCTTGGTTCCAACACCCAAAAATGCCCAGTACCCACACCCTTGTGTGGCTGCTGAGGGCGGTGAGGGACACCCAAGGCAGCTGGGTTACTCCAGACCTCTCTTGTGGTGCTCCCTTTGTTATGGGAGATCAGCTGGGCTCAGATGTATCAGCAAATGATCAAAAAATCTCATTAACCAAAAACTGTTCCCATTCTGAGATTTTCTTAAACACACATATACATTTGCCAAATGCTCTGATGATGTTTTCAAGCTCCATATGTCCATCAAGACGATATTTTTGCAACGTTTTAGCTAAATCTGATCAGCCAATTGGACTCAGAAAACAATCATTGCTTTTTTAATTTAAGACAGACACTGTTCAATTTTCTAACTTTACTTTCAATTCAAACTTAGATCAAAAACTGTTTACTTAACATGTAGAAAATTTAATTAGATAAAGCAAAATGACATGTTGGAGAATTTAGGAAACACTATCTTCTAACTATCACAACAGTTTTGCATAAAACCCAAACAAAACCTTCCCATGTTGATTCAGATGGTAAAGTTTTGACATTTTACTTCATATGCTTTTACATTGCCAGGGACTGTGCAAAACAGCCACACTGTTTAATCAACATAGTTCTTTTAAGAAATTTGTCACCATGCCTTCTTTATTAAGTTGAGCCAGTAGCATGAGCTAATCAAAATGCCTTTGAATATCCATTAATACTGATCAGTTAAACATCTATTGGGTTTAGAACCAATGTCAAGCTCATTTAATACTCTCCATGTTCTACTGCCATACTTCTTTTTTCTCTTTCTTTTTTCTTACTACTAACAGGGCAAAGTAAATGGTTCCTCTTATTATAAGAGATTACAGAGACAAGGGACAGAAACAGCCAATACTCATTGCTGAAATTATTAATGACTTTCACTAATGACCAAGGAAATATTAATTGAACCAAAATAAATAATGAAGAGTTCAGTGCTTCAAAATATAAATACTTAACAGAAAATGTGTTTCTCTGTTTAAAAACCAAACTTTTAATTTCCAACTAAAAATATACATGTTCCATTGTAATATTATCTTGTAAACAGCATTTTTTAAGAAGTGAAATGAAAAACAAGGAGATGTAACTTTTCATTCTTTCCCAGTCCATGGCTGAATATGGAATTCCCAACACAGATGGTAAAGAATATGCAATACAGTGAAGGTCCTCTGGGTTTGATATTCACCTGTCTCTTTTCAGCACCACCAAATTCTTGTTACCTCAATTAATATCTCCCAGAATCGGTAAAATTACCTCCCTCTACTGATACTATTATTTTATTTGACCTTGATATCATGAATGCAAATGTAAATATGATAATGAGCCAATTATTTTGTACAATATAGCAATCAAAAAGACTAGTACTTCCTCCCTTTTCTCATGATAATACCTAAACATTCTGGCTTAATTTAATCTTCAATTGCTAACATGCAATCACTAACATTTTGTTTAGTTTTTATTTCTAACATTAAAAAAACCAAACCAAAACAAAGCAAAACAGTGAAGTTTTAGAATATTCATAACAACATGCAAGATATATGATTTATGTAGGACAATAAACAAATATTTTAATGTTTGCAGTATTTTACTGGTTTTACTGCCATAAATTTTGAATGACAGCACATCTGTCTGTTAGGACAAATAACTGTCAGTAATGCATCAGCTACACCATACGCTCTGCATATTTTATACAGTTTACACAAAAAGATTGTTAAGTATGTTTGAGAGGACTTAGCTTTTTTAGTACTTTATACACAATTCAGCCATATCTGCCTACCAAGGGATTTTTTGCCCGATAATTCTTGTAGGTTTCATTGAAATTTGTCCAAAAATTGTTAACCAAACCAAATAATTTTGGAAAAAATAATGGTTTGCAGATTATGAAAATGATGTGCACACTTTTTTGAGAGGTCAGATCAGCCACATAGAGAGGAAAAGCAAATCAATTAGAAGCCACTACGTAAAAATGACTTAAATAGCTTTGGACAGATTGAAATATAATTAATACAAAACAGTTATCCTAGTCAGCCTACTGACTGTTAAAATAGTGACTCCACAAAAACTCCCAGCTTTGTCCCTAAAGATCATAAATTGACTAAAAATCATGCTATTCCAGAGCAAAGACTTTTTTGTATCCTGGTCAGAAATACAGACATATAAATTGCAGAAGAAATGAACAACATTATTTTGCTACCTACCATTACTTTTTAAGTCAAAGATATGTTACCCAAAGATAGAATCACTTATGATAAATTGTACAATTTCACAATCAATTTTTGACTTGCAAGACAACCTAAGTGCACAACAGCAAGTTAGCAAGACATTCCTGGCTTTCTTTATTCAGACACATTTATAACTGGAACAAAAATAAAAACCAGAAACTCTCTACATTTCATTTAGATAAACTGCAGTTCACTGTTATCCACATAAGAATCATGTCTGCTTTAGTAGCCTATTTCTAGAACCGCTTTATGTAGATTGTACCTCTATCTGTAAATTATGTCTGTTAGGCAAAGATAATTGCCATTGATTCAAAATATATATCAAATTTTCTATAAGAAGAATCAAAGACTTGTTAGGACTGAGGCAAGCTAATACTCCCCATGGAAAGTCATAAGTAGTACAAATTAAACGCACCTTTCTGCCACACCAAACATTAATTCTCCACTGCCAGCGAGGGACTTCACAACCATCATGATTCCACAGCATGTTAAATCAATACCATAAGGATGGAAAATTTCCATGCAATGAATTCAGAAGAAACCTATAAATAAGCAGATAAAAGAAGTCAAAATTTGAACAAATTGCCCATATGAGTTCCCCTGATGATTCACTAAAGGAGATGTAGTGATGATCTAAACTATGTAAAAGCAATAGTAAATTCAGCATCAAGATCTCTGTATAGCCAAGAACATTTGAGGATAAGCATGTGTTAATGGCTCCCTCCATTTCAAAGTTTATTCTGTCCCACATGCCCCTGGATACTTTCTAAATTCCCTAAGTAGCCCAGTGTTTAACTCTCAATTGCATAATCACATCTAGAAGGTCATTCCACACATTTCTTGTTTCTGTGAAAAACTCCTGCCAGGCATCTGTTTGGGACCTTTTCTCCTCCCATTCTTTTTTTCTATTTATGCCATCTGAGCACATTACTTACATCCATCTCAAAGTTCTAATTTAAAGTACATTCCTCTGAATCATGACTTAGTCTTGCCCATTCCTTTCCAAGTATATTTACTGAAAGACATTTTTATTTTCAGTCTGAATCTATTTTTTAAAAATAAAAAATATACACCATCTGTTACCTGTCAGCCATTACAGCCCCAAACAATTTAGATTAAAATATTACAGAGGCTTACTAAATAAAGAAAATCCAACTTTTTGACAAATTAATTGGCCCAGAAACCAAGCCATACAAACATAATTCAGTAAACTAAGTACAGAAACATTGGCAACAAAAGGACAGGCAGACTGATTCTTCATCTATATAATCACACCTCCAGATTTCCTTAATTAGGAGAAATATGCCAGCTAAACAGGAAAAACCATAACTGTTAGCACTTCTCTTCTGCTCCATTTGCTCTATGTCCCAAATCCTTTTTTGGAGTTCAGTGAAATCCTCAGCTTTATTCCTAATGTAACCATCATATTCTGTCTTAACCACACAGAAGAACAGAGAAAGTTGAATATAAGATGGACCACAATAACATTTCCTTAGCTGCACACATTTGCCTAAATTGAGAAAATTCTATGATTATACCTAATCTCATGTGAGGGCTTGCAACCCTATTACAGCTTGTTCTGTTAAAAAAAACAAAAAAAAAAAAACAAAAAAAAACCAAGTGACAAATCAGGCTCAGGAAGCATCTATGTAGTCAAAACTTGAGGCAAAGAAGTTTTAACATAAGGTAAATCTTGTACAAAGTGCTTCTCTTCACATTTAAGCTATAATGTTATGGTTTTATATTGGTTACTGTAAAACAACTGCAGCAACAGAAGGCAATTGTCTCTTGGACCATCATGATAGTGAATAAGAACATCTAATTTGAAATCCCACATTCCAAAAATCCTTTCACTTTTTCTTCATAAGGAAATTTTAAAATAAGGAGTTGTCTGGTATTAGCAGAAAGCAATGCTGGTCTCAGGGTCAGACACCCTCTAGCTGAGGACTTGAAGCAAGAAGCCCATTGTAAAACAGAATGAAGTAGCTTTTGTGGTTTATTTTACTTCACTGGCAGTATGAGTTAGGTAACTCCATTCGGCAGCAAATCTCTCTCACTAATCAAAGAAGTGAAAATTCCTTAGTGGGCTTTTAGTCTTCTTTGAATTAACACAATACACTGGTTTGGGCTGGGATAGAGTTAACATTCTACACAGTAGTTCATACGGGGCTGCATTTTGGTTTTGTGTTGATAACAGTGTTGATAACACATAAAGGTTTCAGTTATTGCCAAGCAGTGCTTGCACAGAGTCAAGGCCCTTTCTGCTGCTCATGCGGCAGGAAGCACAAAAGACTGGGAAGGGAACACAGTCAGGACAGAAAACCCCATCAGAACAAAAGGATATTCCATACCATATGGCATTATATTCAGCATATAAAACTAGGGGAAGGAGGATGAAGGGACTTTTGGAGTGATGGCATTTATCTTACCAAGTAATGGTTAAGCACAATGGAGCCCTGTTCTCCCAGGCATGGCTGAACACCTGCATGCCCCTGGGAAGTGGTGAATGCATTCCTTGTTTTGCTTTGCTTCTGCCCAATGCTTTTTCTTTACCTACTAAACTGTCTTTATCTCAAACCATAAATTTTCTCATTTTTACCCTTCTGATTCTCTCTCCCATCCCACTGGAGGAGAAGTGAGCCAGCAGCCAAAGGGGGCAGAGCTGTCCATAAGGATTAAACCATGACACACATTTACTCTAATTCAGATAATTTTAGACCAAGCTCAGTGGGAGCAATTAGGAAGTCTAACTGAATTGAGTTAGTTTGGGAGATATCTCATCTATATGTTAGTGTTTATTTTTCTTCCATAAAAATGGAAGCCATATAAAGTAAACACCTCAAGAGTTTCACAGAGGCAGCATGAAATAGACAATTACATACAAGCAGTTAATTTGAGTAATGCACACAGCAGAATGGTCAAAAGTAGCAAATTTATTTTGGTTGAACCTCTGAACTGTTCAAAATGAAGACAAATTCAGCCAAATTTGATAAACCAAGTTTATCCTGAGGCTAATATTTCACATCCAGCTTCGGGCTAAAAGCAAATTTTTGTAGCCTGAAGAATGGAATTATAATAAAACACTGACAAGCCCTTACCACATGAAATAGTTTCTGCTAGAGGGTGGATTGTCTATTCTTGACATTTCAAAATAAATGGATTTATATCTGAGAAATAAGATACAATTCACATTCAGTAAATGTAAGTTTTTATGGGTTTCTTTTCTATTTGATAAATAGGAAATAAATATCAATAAGGCAAAGTACGGATTATTTTTCCTTCCTAAGTTCAAAGTTGAAATTCTTCAGAGTTCATCCCTAAGGCCAATTAGGTCTATTAAGTCTCACATGACAGTAGTATTTAAAAATGAGATGTATCATTTGCAAAAGCAGAAGGACACATGTTCCTGTGAATCAATTCCAACTCTTGTGACTTAAATACAGCTCCAGAGACTAGTGCAACAGACAGTTGATGTAGATTTCTTCCTCCTCCTGCCATACAATTGAGTTTAACTTTTTAGAAAAGCAAAACTACTTCTGAGCCTTCCACTAATAAAGAGTGGTGCCAATAACAGCAGTCAGAAGAAATGCACACCCAGTGAAGGGCCATTGTTTGCTGTCATTTATGACAAGAATCTATAGCAGATTGCACAACAAAACACAACGCAACACAGCATCCAAAACTTATAACTGAATATGAATCCTGTTTACTTACAAACACAAATATGACTATCAAAGTTAGAGTGCCAGAAGTACCCCAGTTTGCTTTTTCTAACACACTGAAGATTATGAATTAATATGAATGTTTTAAGACATAAAAAATAGACAAGTTTCTGGTAACTGTGATAATTGCAATTACTAAAATATATAAACTCAGGAAACCGGGACCTTCCATAAACTTTTTTAAAGTAGTCCTGATGTGATGACCTACTGTTCACCAGAAGATACCTTTTCCACATTCCTTGGCAAAAGGTACAGCTTTTCATGAGTAGAAGTGTCTTTTTTGTTTTAGTTGAGCTTCTAGCTTTATGATCATTTTATGTGAAATAACCTGTAAACTTCAAAAATAACTCCTTACATATTTTGCTGACAGATATTAGACTGTGAAACTATGTTCACCAATACTATATTCACTCAATCTGGTTTGCTTTTTCCTTTTTTTTTAACAATCATTTGATAAACCTTATTTTTCAATCAGAACATAATCATTCAATGTTTGCTTGATTCCTATCTGCTGATTCCAAAAAGAAACTGTCACTGCTGCGTAGTTCTTTTCCACACAAGTTTTTTTTCCACTGTGTACACTGCAGTTTTGAAAACTTTTTCAGGATACTTTGTTCAGTAACAACTGTTATACCAGCAGTATTATCAAAGGCACACTGTTGCATTCAGTAATTGCTATGCATTAAACAGTCCTAGATTATGTATAGTGTCTTCACCCACCACAGAGTTGAAGTGTATGAATACATACAGTTCATGCAATTAATTTTAAGTAGCCCCTTCTGACACAAATCCTAATTCTCTGAGGTAAAATATATCCAGAGTGTGCCCCCTCACACACAGAGCCTTTCAATAGCTTTGTTTCTCCTTTTCCTCTTTTGGGTGTAACAGAGCTTATGATCTTTTCATTACACTTGGGAATCCTACATGAGAAGTTTCCAAGTCTGTGGAAACCTCCTCTCAAGTTATATACAAGAGATACAACATCAGAAGAATCCTTTATGTTAATAAACCAAGCTAAATGTCTTCATCTCTTAATTTTGTCTTCAAATTGTGTCTCGGACATGTAGTCCAAATCCATTTTGGCTCTTTTCTCTTTCTTTTGTGTCTTCTCTGCATTTACTATGTGTATACTATCTGTATCTAATATTCCCATCTGCAAATGTACTTTATTTCATAACACAGGATAAAGGAGTATTTTTGTAACTGTATATTTTGCAAGACAAACATAAATCAGAATAATAACAGGCTCAGAAATAGCAATTTTAACAACAAGGCTTACATTAAATAAATAAATTTAAATCACAGAATTTCCCACCACAGCTCTAAATGCTTTGTCACTGGAAGGTTTTCTTTTATTTATTTACAGTTTGTGACTTCTTAGGCCCAAGTAGGCTTTTATAGGGACATTACTTGTTGCCATACCTAAGCATCTTTCAATTAAATTGAAATGAAAAATAATACAAATTTTTAAAAATCCATTATGAAATATTCTATTTTGTAGAGAAAACCGTTCATCTTAACAGAGAGAAATAATAACAGCACAGTAGATGGATGAAAGTGTTAGATGAATAAGTAAAAAGGTAATATAAAGTGAATGATACGTTTCAAGGTCCTGCCTGATGCAACTACTGGAAGTAAACGCAATGGAAGAAATGGGGTTTTGTTCATGATCTGTGTTATTCACATGGGGAGTGGATAGGGATTTTTATTTCTAGTCTTCATTGTGATATTATTTCACTCCTACCACTATGCAGAGAATTTAATTTCTATCATTTACAGCACACTGTGCCCTTTGCCTACTCATTTAAAGAAAATGAACAAAATATTTCCTCATATGAAAAGGAGATCTCCCACCTTTTTTGTTATTTCAAGGCATTTATAGCAGAGAGAGATGCAAACAGGATGAAAATTTAAAAACACCACCATTTCAGTTACTCTAAGGGTCAACACAGATAAAGGAAAACGGCAATCATCCAACTTCAGCATTTACACAGAGCATTTTATTGCAACTCTCCTTTTCCTCTGTCTTTGCTGTACTTAACCAGAATGAAACTATTAAATACTTAATTCTCAGAACTTTTAATTTCCTCACATCATTACAACTTCAGATCACTATCTAGTCTACTTTTTATCTGGTTTTGATGCCACTGAATGCCTGGCTTCAGAAAATAGCAAAACTACTCCCATGGGATTTTACCTAATGATTCTTTCACATTATGCTTCAGGGAATGACACAAATGGAAAAAATCTTGAATATAGCCCTCTGTAAAATATCACTCACTGCACTCCAATTCGAATGTAATTTGGAATTCACTAAGGACTTGCACCATAATTTATATTTGCAAATATATGTTAATTAATTCTAATGACATTAAAATAATCTCCCATTTTGGTGAGATCATACTGCAAACAGAAATTACTAAAAGGCAATTAATTCTTATGAGACTATTTCATAGCACCTACAAGAGGATCTTATTTGATCAAATTTAACAATACTATTTTACAAAAAGCAAAGACCACAACTAGCTCTTCAATAGACCATGCAAGACAGTCACTTGAATTCACTGAAAAAATAAATAAATTAGTTTTAAAATATAAAAAGTCCGGTTGTCAATAGTTTCTAGAACAAGCTTGCTTTAGGAAATGGTTATTAGTAGATAGGGTACCAATATTCAATTTATACTTTACATTTCCTTCTAGATTTAAGGGATTCAACAGATCACTAATTAACATTACGTACAATTATTTTTTGTTACTTGATATTTTTAAGATCTAACTCACAAGACAGCATAGGGTTAAATGCTGACATGTGACTATACTTAGCATTAATTATGCAGGAATATACGTACACACAGATGTGGCTTAATGAAACCATAACAGCAATGTATCAGAGCAGGTGCGCACTCTCTGTTATCATACAGCCATTGGCAGACTGCTGCAAATTTATCACCTCAGAGGGTGTTTAAAAGTTAATACCAATACATTACTGTTGTGTCCATGTCACAAAAGTCACAAACTTTGTTGTTTACATTTCATGATAGCACTTTAAAGACAAAAAAGCCACTACAAATCTTTAATTGAGCACCACCCTTTGGAGTGCTTACTGTAATGAGCCCTCCATACCATTCAGAAGAAAAATTCACAAAATTTTCATTGATATGTTTCTTAACTTACTTGACTGACATCTGTGTGTAGAGGGCTTAATGGTTTTTCTGAGTACTGATCTGTAAGTAGAAAACCTGTGCAAACCTAACCTGTGCAAACCTAGAAAACATATGCTCATTAAGTGCTAAAATAAATATGCCCATCCACTATGTTCTGTAAACTGAGATTCTTTTTTTTACATGGTGCACAGAGATTTAACTACAGAATTCATTAAAGTTAGTGTAAGTCATACAGCTAAAATTTACTGCCATAGAAACAGTTATCTTTAGAATACATCTAATAAAATTTAAGTATGGGCTGCAGTACCTGAATATTTTAAATAGTCATTGGAGACAAAAATGGTTGTGAGGCTGCAACATAAAACTGAAGGAAAAAGAGCTCTATGTTGCCTGTGTCCAGCAATCATGGATATTACATACACAATATTACACACATCTTGTGTCTAATTACTGATGTCCTGACTTATTTCATTTCATTTGACTATGTAAACTGCTCTAAAGTGCCTATCTGCATTTGCAGTTTAATGAATAATAATTGATATTTATTCAGCACATTATATTTGCATCTCAGAGGTTCATTTACAGATTAATATTCTTGTTACCTAAAACAAACTGTGCATGGATATTTAGATTTGGGAATTACTAGCTAGCAAGCAAGACATTGTGGGTAGCATTATAATTTTGTCAACCTGTTGGCCTCAGCTATAGCTTTTGCATCACATTAGGCATCAGTGGTGGCCAGGAATGCCTGGACTCTAGGAGTTGCACTGTAGTTCCAGGGAGATAAAGAATTAAAGAGATTTCTCACTGTGTTGCCTAAAGGTTTTTAATTTATGCCATTCTTGACAAAGTAGAGTACTGTAAATCACTCAGAAGAAATTAGTAGCACTCACTGCTTACTACACTCACACTGATAGTAAAAAAAAATTGGGGTAAATTGATATATTGTGATCCAAGAGAAAACTAAAATATCAAAAAAAAACACCCAGATAACCTGGCTTGTATAATTTTATGAACCAGACTGACTGATACATAGTTTGCCTTAACCATGCAAATCCAAGTAAGAGCAATGAAAAGGTCCAGAATTGATTCCAGAAAGTGCATTTCACCTGCATTGATATGATTTCCAATTTTGACAGTCACAATTCAGTAGTCACTCCAGTGATTTCCTCACTTTGACACTCTTTAACCAAAAAA
>VZRZ01004797.1:65098-97427 GCA_013398175.1 Climacteris rufus | reverse complement strand
AAAATACCTACTCCTATTTCCAGGATGTTGACTTCTACTTAACAGACACCACCAACACCTGTTCACTCAGGTCAGTATCTGCAAATGTTCATCTCGGATGCTGTTCGAAAAGGGCAAGCTTTTAAACAGAATTTAAAAGAAAAATAATTTTTATATTTTAGTTATATTGCTTGCATCACTTCAAAAAACCACAAAGTATTTATCAGGTTGCAACATCAGTTTCTGAATCCAACAACTCAGGGGGTAGGAGATATCCACATATGTACAAGAAAATAAAAAGAAATCAAAAATTAACACCCTTCAGCATGGGCTACAATTCAGGGAGAACAGTAGTGACCACTTGCTTCTAAACCTGGGGTGCAGTCTGAGAAACAAATACAGCATCAACTCCATCTCTACCACATCACTACTCATCCCTTACAGAAAAAGTGCTGAACTGCAAAGACAAAGCTAGCACAACTTTTCTGTAGGATGCAGGACTTGAGATGAAGTTCCCCAAGTGTCCTGTAGTGCCTGAAATGGAACTTCTCACATCAGTGACTATACATATGTGTACTTTTAAAGTATTAACTGCTGAAAAATTGGAATGAAAACGAGCTCTTTAGATTAATATTGACCATTGTTTCTTTCAGAAATCACAGGTTTCCTTATCCCTGTCAGAAGTCTCTATTCCCATATTATACTATCTCCCCATAGTATGGTATGTGGTATATGAAAATCACTCATCATCTTTATTGCCTTCTCCTCTTCCAGTGGAGAAGAAATGTAGGCAGTAGAGGCCTTGTTTAGATAGCACTAAATGTATCTTTCTGAGCTATGATGGTCTGAAGACCAAGATTGGTGGTAGCAGTAGCATCTTACCCCCACACACACACGCATATCTGGCTGGAGACCAGAAAAGAAATAATAAAAATCTGTACTTTATCAGACACAGATCCAGAAAAGTTCAGAGCTAATTGCAACTACTGTTGTTCTATTTCTGTTTATGCTGGGATTTAATAATCATATTATTGTCTGAGCCAGTAGGTTATAGAAAACAAGGTCAAAAACACAGTATTTCTACCAATTTCACAAAAGCATGGGTTTGTCATGGTCACTACTTCTTGTCTGGGTAAGCGTTTCAGACTCACCCATGAGGAATTTCTATCTTCAAGGCACAAAATATTTATTGTGTAGAGTGCTGCTGTGCCAAGGAACAAAGCACAGATAGTAGCTAAACAATAAACAAACAGTGACTGCAGTTTATCTATTAGACAGACCAAAAATCCTTGCAAGTAACCCAAAGAAACCAGAATAAACACAGTGTTCTCACAGCCTAAAGAGGGAATAATTTTTTTGTTCTTGTAGTTCTTTCCATGCTAGTAAACAATGTAGACAAAAAAGACTATTTTATCAAGCACAATAAATTATTTTGTATCATAATGGTATGCCAAACTGCCATTTATTTTCTAAAATGCCACACAAAATTGATATTTAAAATAATTATTTCACACCTTTGTAGAAGTATCAACTAGGATTGCTTAGGATATACAGTTGCTCCTACCAAGCAGCCAAATATCAGCTTGCTAAATAAACTGACTGCTCTAAGTGAACATTAGTCCAGATGCCAGCTGAGCTTGTCAAAATTCTATTTTTAAAAGTCATGAAACTTCATGCAGTGTTATATTCTATTATACAAAAGTAAATAAAGTATGAAACCCTATTTGGATGTGTGGCTCCACAACAGACCACACAAATTTTATGCACATCTGGAATTAGTGCATAAATTAGTGTGGGATATGCAAAATAAAACATTGTGGATCAAGGGTCATTTGGTTCCATTCTTCTATAACAAAAAAAAAAAACAAACTGTTGAAGTTACTAGAAATTGTGACAGCACCCTATAATCCATGCAAATGCTCAGGCCAAATAATAACAGAGCAGTGCATGTTTTCACTAACAAAAGCAAAATGGTATGGAAAAGCATGGCAAGGACATTTCTTTTTTAAGGTCTAAAATGGCCTTTTCTGATTTCTGGAGCTCAATGAAGCTTGAGGGGGTGTAGGTAAGGCCAAACTCCTACCTCATGTCACTGTGATAGACTACTACTGAGGAAAAGAAAACCAAAACAACCCTTCAGCAGAATTAGATTGAGCTATCTGAGTTTCGTGAGAAAAGCTCTTCTGAAGCATGATTAGGACACAACATACGACACATGACACTCACCACTGAGCGCAACAAGTCTTACACCCGACACATTCACCTCACTGCAGCATTCCTAGAAACAGACTGGTTTCTGCTTCACTGAAGAGAAATCTAGCACCTACATTGGCATGTTCAGGACAGGCTGAAAATACTGGTCACATGAAACTTTTTTTGCAAAAGCAGCAGGACCTAGACTTCCAAACTACTCCTCTAATGTGCTAAATGCCAGGAATTTCAGACCAAAATTTCATTACAGACTAAGAGAAACTAAAGACATTAAATACTGATGCATACATACATACAAACAACTGTATGTATCATTCATAAGGAATTTTTACCTTTGCTTTGCTTATTTGAAGAGGCCCATCCCACAAATTCTACATAAGACTGACCAAAGTGTCTCCCAAAGGGTGTTTTGCTCTCAAGGCCCTGTTTTTACCCTGTTTTTGCTCTCAATTTTATTTGAGACACAAAGTCTTTTGTTTGCCTTCTTTCTAGGGAAAGCTCCACCATACCAAGGGGCCACTTTCTCCCAGAGCTCTCAGGCAAACAGCATTCAGCTACAGTTTCAGGCAAACAGCATTCAGCTACAGAAGGAATGCAGACTTCCAGACCCTCTGGAGTATGGCAGATACATCAGTATGAAGGTATAATTTACACTTTCTGTGTAGAACCGGCTCACAGCTCATGTCTGAATAGAATAAACTATTTCAGTTGGAAAGGATCTGCAATGATAATCTGGTCCAAGTGCCTGACCACTTCAGGTCTGATCAAGCTAATGTATCTTCCTAAGGGCATTGGTCAAATGCCTCCTAAATATCGTCAGGTTTGGGGCATTGACAGTCTCTCGGAAAACTGTTCCAGTGTTTAACCACTCTCTCAGTAAAGAACTGCTTTATTAAATGTAAGAGTAAAAAAAATGATACATTAAGTATGTACAATGCCTCTGGAAATAATGAAAACATTTAGCTACTTCAAATAATAAAGCCTGAAGTAATTTTTATGCAAGGCCAGTTCATTATATACCCTGTTTTTTAGTAATTGATAGTGCTTCATGGCATTTGCATGAACATTTCCTTCTGTACCATGTAACCCATGCCAAATATTTCTAATTCATCTTCCAACCCGAGACTATCACTAAGCCTGGAAGGTAAACTCAATTTAGGGCCTCCTATGGCCAATATATTATTTCACTCTCCTCGGTTTCCTTTTGAGGAAAGCCATCTCACAGAAATCATAGATCTTTTTACTAATTACTGCACAGATGACGCACAGTAAAACAAAGGGCAACATGGAAGCTCTGTATATGCTGAAGCAGCTACCTAACAACTAAAGTGGAGCCATCTTCTGCATTAATGCCTTCCTGGAAGCTTATAATCCATTAAGAACTTGGCATTAACATTCAGAATCAACTGTACAAAAGACCAGATTGTGTTTTACGAGGTGAGCTACCGTAACAGTTGTATTCCCCTGAAGCAGTGCAGATCACAGTCCAGTCATTCACATGATACCTTGCTCAGGAAGATCTGGCCAGTTTTGTAAGACAATATTGAATATTGACTAGAGGAAAGAGCAAGAATGACTATCCCAACTGCAATCAGCAAACCTCTTAAGCTGTAGTATCTTGTGCTGCAGAATGCTTCCATGAAGGCAGAAAATATTTTTTTTCCCCTAGTCTATGCAATCAGAACTATGGATCCAAGTCCTCTGGACTAAAGCAGAAGGCTTATCACTAAAGAAAAAGTTTGAATCATGGTCTACTTGGTAAATTTGAAAGCAGGAATGGATGTTCCTCTCGTTCTAACTCTTCAGTTTCCTGACAGCTAAAAGTGCACCAATCTGAGAAATAATGCCTTTTATACTTTGAACAAATCTACAAAATAAACATTAAATTAACTTTTTTTTGCCTGTCCCAAACATCACCTTAAAAAAGCCCACACTATTAGCCATAAAAAGAACTTAATGAGTTTTCTAAAGAAACTACAAATTCCATTTCTTCAAAACCACTTCTGAATCAAGACCCAAGTACCATAAAGCTTTCAACTTCTATCATCCATTTCAGGGAATAATATGATTTTGTTTCAAGGCAGTGTGTGTGGCAGCAGCCACAGCCCCAAGGGCTCAAAACTGGTGGGACCAGCCTGAGCCTGCCACTGCCTAAGCCACACTCCCTGGTTAGGGTGAGCTTTAGGTTCACCCCCCCGCATCCCTTTCAGTTCAGTTTGCATGTTACAGTTTCATTGGTTGGTTACTATATGCTTTCATGTTCTGTATAAGGTTAAGTTCTGGAAACTTCATTTTGGTTCGGTTAGCCATTGGTTACATGTAAATCTCTGTACCGCTATTGGTTACTTTCCCCTGCTTGTATCCCTATAAATATCCCTCCGTTCTCCATTCCCCTGCCTTAGGTCCCTGGATGTGTTCTGCTCTTCCCAATCCCCACACTGCCTCTCCTGGACTCCTGGACCCTCTCCTGCCTTCTCTGCTGCTTTCCCCAGCAATAAAGAGCTGGACTTCACACCAAGGCCCTTCTCTCAAGCCTTTACTTTTGACTGCAACATCGGTTTGGGGCTCTCTCGCCTCCAGAGGACCCAGCAACTGAAAGAGCTGACGGAGGAAGCCCTGTGTCTGGGTTCACTGCAATCTGCAGCCCCCACTCCACCAGAGTCACTCCCAGACTATCACTGAGTGGCCTCGAGCAGGCCCCTGGAGCCAGCAATATTGTTTCACTGTTATCTATTGTTTCACACTATCCAACTACTTGCAACACAGTTCAGTTCTCTTGTATGGAACTGTTGGCCAGGACCCACAAAACCCATGGAGGCTTTCATTCCACAGTTATTCTGCACAGAGATAAATCTGACACCAAATTGGTCTTGTTGACAGTGGAACCATTCCTGCAGATTCTCTCCTTCAATACAACTTCCCTTGCTTTAACAGGGTTTTTTTTTTAAGTCTCTCAATCATGACTTCACATTGTAAGTGTTCCAACAACAAACTGTCATGGTGATTACCTCTCAGAAAGCAGGGAAACCGCTGCACAAATCTCTCACACAACATGCATCCAAATTAGGCTTCTGTATGTAGTTTTAACACCCATGTTTCAGTTTCATATTATTCTTATGTACAGAACAGTGATACCCTGCTTAACATTCTTACATTAGGATCTTCTACAAGGAATACTATATAAAGGAAAGGGCGCGTGAAACAGTAGGAAAGTATATAAAACCAGATGTTTGCATCTAAACCCACATAGCTCAAGTATTACTGAAAACAAAGCCTGAAAGACTCAGATGAGTACTTTTAAATTTGGGTGAGAGAATGGTACCATATCCATGCAGCCTCTGCACTGTTTACAGTTTCTTAACAAACTGCTAATTCCACGAACAAAGGTTCCAAGTGTTGGAAAAGTAACATTAGATTTAATGGAAAGAAATTTAAATGGATTTTCTTTTTCTCAGAATGTAAATTTAGGCCAAAGGTCTACTTTTTCCTCTCCCTAGGGAAGGCTTAGAAAAGCTTATTGTCCCATTTTACCCTACATAATTTCGCCCATAGAAATTTTCTTCAGTTATGGTGGGTACCTAGTATTGCTCACATCTTCGGCCTAGATTACTTACTTTACTGGAATTCCTTTTAAAAATTAACTGATTAGTATGAGCACACAGTCCTACTCTGGCCTCAGAATTAACATAGTCACCCAAACCAATTCACCCAGTGAGAGGGTTTTTTGTTGGGTACACAAAGGACTTCATAAACAATTCACCACGCATGAAAAAAAATACAATAATGATCATTTTCATTACACACATCCTTGTGATTTCATGAAAGGAGTGAATAACATAATAGACTGCTGTTCTCAGTGAAAGAATATATGCTAATAAACCATACTAAACAAATTCTGATCTCTACTGTACCCATGCAATTCTGCTGAGTGCACTGAAACTAACTGAATGACCATAGACATACAGTCTGGCTCATGAAGGGTATTCACACTGCCTAGCTAACATATATAACGTAAATAAATCGCTTCCAGGGTGCAAGCCAAGAGTTTCTCCATTAAAAGCTAGGTTCTTGACTTCAAACAGTAGCTAAAGTAAATATGAGATGCAAGTGATATGAATAATTCCCAAAATCACTGTGGAAAACTCCCCACTCTATTATTTGAGGTTGGTTCCAGTCAAAGACCACAACAAAATTTATTAACCAACCTTCACTTAAATATGCCTGTAAGATAACTTCCACAGTTTTTTGATTAAATTGAACATCAAATGAAACCATCTGCTTCAATGGCAGGACAGAGTCCTTGGTTTTTATCTATTTTTTATTCTATTTCACAGGAATTATTATAATTTCTATTCACTTTTGTCATCCCAATAATCTACAACCCAATAACAACACATATCATGTTATCACAAATAACTAAGAGGTAGTAGAAGATAAATTTTACTCACAGATAACCATTCATTATCTCTTCAATGACTGGTATCTCCTATTTGCACAGAGTATATATAAAAGGAGGAAAAGTAAATTCTATCTTATGAAATGTAATACAAAATGTGACATGAATTTGTAACAGCAACTGCAACAGCCCTAGACCCATCGTATCAAAATGCCTCGAGCTACTTAGAAAACTTGAGGCAATTTTCAAACACATTAGACCAGGACTGTATCCTTATACTACTTTTCTGTTATGTGAAATCATTGGTGAAAACAGTCTTCACATGCATTTAAAAATAATTTTTAAAATAGTAACAAAAAATTACACAATATGATAATTTGCATTAAAAATCTAAAATTATTTACTTTTTCTTTTACAGATTGCCTGTACAAATGTACACAGTCCTTTACCATAAAATGCTGCATTACTTTAATCTATTCAGTGAGATTATTGTGATCAAGTTTATTGATTGCTAACCATGAGAATCCAGGTCAAGCATTTTACCATCCAACAGGCAACTAATGATAACTGAGTAACAGAATATTTTGTGCCACTGTACTGCACATGGCTCTATAAATACCTTGCATTTAACCTAATTTCACCATCCTTCCAATATCTTGACCAAATAAGGAATAACTACCAAAGCTAGCTACCTAATTCAGTTCCTTTGTGTTATTTAGGGTTTACTATATGGTGCATATAATCAGGTTACCTGAAACACTTCTAGGAAAGGGAACACACAATGCAACACTTCAGTCTTGTGCTCGATAGCGTAGTAAAGAAAGCATATAAAAGTTTCAACATGACACCTCAGTCCTTTCAAAAAAGGATAATATATCAGGATTTTCAAATGCTCAGAATTCTTGTCCTGCCACAAAGAAGTTGGACAGACTGTGGGGGGGAAAAATCTGGTTTATGCAGCTATAAGAATTAAGAAATTAATCTATCACAGAACAAATCTTATGCAACACTGATTTAAACCACAGTTAGAATTCCACATGGAAAAAATCCAAGAAAGACTTGACATCTAAGATTTTTACCAAGAGCTACCTCACATGTACACCCCCAATAGATTCAAATCCTACTGAGTGACACACTAGTTGTGAAATTTTGGAATACGCTCTTAGTCATTTTAAAGTCATGAGGAATGTGAATGACACAAAAGGTGCTATTTAAAGAACAAACAGATAGCTGTGTTCCCTATGGGCATTGCTGGCTGCCTGGCTCAGGCAGGGTCCTACACAGCTTCCTCACTTTCCACTGTCTTTTGTGCTACAACAAATATACATCTATGAAAACTGAAACCAAGTGCGGCATGGGCTGATCTGTATGAGCTGCCCTTGCATATATACCCCTGTGGAGAGGTCTCTGAATGGTCTACTACATGCAAGTTTATCTTTTCAAACTTCCTCCAGTCTTCCTGTTACACATATTCACAGGATCAATTTGTGTGTAAAAGCTACATACATTTGATCTTAACATTACAATGTGATAGTTCTTGTTGCACCTTGGTCTCATCCCTCCAGGATTAGGCCTATTCAGTGAAATACTACTACCTTATTTATATTAGTAAGAAACTAAGCTTTGCTTCTATCCAAATTAAGCACTCTCTGTTTCTAATGAAGTTAAGCTAAATTCTATGAAATAGGACAGACTGTAATAAAATAAAAGTCAAGACATACTATTACCCTTTTATGGAGAAAAAGAAACTATAAGTAGGAATCTAATTAGATAGTTTTAACTGAATATAAGCATTTTATTGTACTAAAAGGTTAAAATAATCTATCCATATGGACACCTGGAATGCATCCTTTAAAAGAGTCCTTTGAAGCTTCCTCTGATTTTTTTGTGGTTGATTTCAGAAGTTCTGTTCACAAAGTAACTGACCACTAGCATTGAAAAGCATTATTTTTGGGGAAAGCTATCCAGTACATGACACACAATCTCTTGAAGCATCTTTGACAAGGTGCTGAATGAGATTAAAACTAGCTCCGTTTTACACTACAGCTCTGAACACAATCCATGAAGGCAGAAAACTACATTTAGGTTCAGCAGATCATCGAGGCATAGAAAAGTTCCGGTATTTTAACAACTCCAGCAATAGAACCATAAAAGCTTTGTTGCCTTACCTAATCAAGAGACATTGCAAAGAGGGAGACACTAATGATTTCATTTCTCTTCAGCTCATCTAGCTTTTACTACAGGAGCATCTCCTCAGAGAATGAGAGTCCCATACAATGGCCCTGTGCTGGCAGGAGAAGCAGCAAGTCCCACTCTCCAGATTTATCACCCTGCCCTGCTCAGCATCTCCAGCCTTCTTTTGACTTCAGCTCACAGGAAAAGGCAGGATTTTGTCTCTCTTCTTAACAGACCAAACAGAGACTTACATCACCACAGCAAGACTTTACCTTCAAGTTTGGGATGTAAAACATAAGAGTGTGAAATCTTGGCTCAGGGACACCTTTCTAGCCCTTACTAATACCTCTTTCCCCCACTAAAAACTCTGAGTTTCAAAAACACCTCAGTGATCAGAATAAGGGAGGAAAAAAGCATGATGTAATCTTCCTACTAGTGATCTATTTTGGACCTGCTATGCCAGGTATTAAGACATATGGAATGAATATAGAAGGTCAGGCCCAGACAAAACTATGTGAGCTTCTATTCAACCTGTGCCACATCCCTACATCTCTTCACTGTGCTATGCTGTCAGAAACTCATAGGGAAAATAACACATCCTCCCCAAATCCCAAAGGTGATTAATATGTCTTTCACACCTTTCAAATTTTGTCACCATGTCATTTCTCCTTCAATGCCCCACTGCCCAACTGCCCGCCACCTCCTCTGCAGATACTGGAAGTGGGATCACTTCACAGATTTTACACACAAGTCCTACTCCTCTGAACTTTCAGATCAGAACTGACATTCTGGTTTTCCTGGTAAGCATTTGAGACCCTGAATAGGCCACAAGTAGACAGGCTACTTCTATTTCTATCCTCCCTTCACTTCTGCATTTACTCATCTTCTGATTTTTTTTTCATTACAGATGTCTTATGTTCCAACTATTGCTTCTGAGCATACAATCACAAATACAAACCATGCCTTTGGTCTGTGGGATGAGTTAGAAAAAGGTTATTTAGCTACTAGATTATCTTCACTTAAAATTTCAGAGAAGATGTAAGAACATGAGACATCCATTAACCAAAAAAAAAAAAAAAAAAAAGGGCAGCTAGACAGAACCCAAAAAACACAAACCAAAAATCAGGCTGTAACTTTTCAATTCACATTGACTTGGGAATCAGACCTGGGACATGCAACTCAGAGATAGATGTGACAAACAGAGTTTCTCCCAAAAGTCAGTCATTAACCTTACAGTCTGATGGGGTGATTGCAGTGACATGACACATTAAAAAAGCAAACATGGAAATTATTCTTGTTTTTTAAAGAACTCCACTGCTACATGGACTATGGAGAGTAGTGGATTTTAATAAACTAGTGAGCTACATGCAGTGGAAGTCACAGAGTCATCCATTTGTCTGGATGAATAGATGAATGAATAAAATAAACATAAATGAATAAAAATCGGTACTTACAGTTACATGGTATTGAAAACTTTATGCCTACACTAACATGAAGGGCATAAGAGAAGACAGCAATTTTTCTGATTAAACACTATTCAGGAGAGCTTTTGTGCTATTTGGTAATTTTCCTTCAATAGCAAGTTATTAAAAATTAAAAGGGCATTGGGAAGAGGACAAAGTATTCAAAACTTAACATGCAATATTATTAATGCTTGTTAGTTCAGTGCCGCTAGTACTACTTTCAACAATTGCCCAGTTTTCTGTCACTTTAGCAAAGTTTTATTAATGCTGAACTGTGCTATACTTTGAACTGATATGCCAACATACAAGAAGGAAAAAAAATAGTAAACATGGTGATTTAAATTTAAAAAAAAAAAGAAAATTCACTGCTAAAAAACCTGCTGCCTCTTCTCTCCTGTAGCTGGCTGTTGTCTAACTTTTATTCCAGGTCTTCAAAGTCAAGCAGGAGTTTTTTTCTGGGACAGCATGTCCTAATTAAATTTTTTTGTGGTGGCCCATTTTTAAAGATTCAAATTAAACTTTTTTTTGGTAGCTGAATAACAGTTTCTAAAATCATTCATTATGCAAGAAGAGTTCTCCATAGACAATAACTGGAATTTCTGTAAAACTGTATTGACAAACACTAAAATGTAACTTATACTTCCCAATTTTAGCTATAAATGAGGTGTGTAAAATCAGCTGAGTAACAACAGAGAAAAATGTCTCAGTTTCACAGGAGAACTCATAGAACCTTCTTCTAAAAACTTCCCTAGCTGAAGTCCAATCATAGTCAGGAGTGAGCATATACTGTAGCAAATCAAGTATTGCAGAATATCATAATACAGAAAAAATTAAAACACTTGGGATTTTTTCCTCTTTCTGAACATCAGGGAAATCATAGCATGGTTTACTTGCTTACAGGGATAGAAGAGGGTATAGTAAAATCCCTCTTTGGAGGTTCTTGTGAAAAACACAGCCTGGATGAGAACACTTTAAAAAAAATTAAAATCTAAATATTAAAATTCTTAGTCCCTTGTGGAAAGAGTTAAGGTAAAGAAACAAGCTACAGTGTCATTTCTGAAGTAACAGCAGTGTTCTTGTTGGTGATGTGCATTTAACAGTTGTGAGTCTGAAAACAATGGGTTCAACATCCTGGTTACAACCTGGAAATCCAAAATTTATTATGGGACATTTTCTTGAGTTTTTAAGTACTAGAAAATCAGATTTGCTTTACTTTAGGTTTTAATAAAAAAGCCTTCAATTACAACATTCTTTCAACTTTTTGGCAACTATGGGAAACCTAGACTCGGTAACATTATGAAAATTCATGTAAGATTTCATATCAATCCAGATTGTTACACCTTTGTTTTAAAGCAACAAAAGGGGGGAAATTGAACATATAAAAGGAGTAAATAATAAAATCTAAGCTAAACTAAAATTGAAAGTCTTTCAGTCACTATAAAGGTATGATTTAATGCTGCTAATTACTTAGGAAACAACTTGAGAGTCAAGGCAAATAGAATTTGGGTCTAAGGACAAATTGATACCAGTATGAATTGATACCAGTGAGATGGTAAAGTGAATTTTAGACTCCAATTTATACTTCAGGAACAAACACGCACAGCTTAAATTGTTTATGGTGTATGAGTGATTTACAGTGGTGGAAACAAAAACAACTGTGAAAGCCAGACTGAAAACAAAGCCTGTGAATGATAAGGATGTATTATTACATTCTCTCCCTTGTGTATTGTCAGTTAAACATAAATAATATCCACAACTGCTCTGTGATTTCTGATACAATTTTCAACTTACTCCTTTTATGATCAAATTACAATACTGGTCTTAAAATGATCTGTGGTAGCAAAGACCCTGAATCAAGCCCACATCTCCTGGCACTTCTTTGTTATAACAGATTACTAACAGGTTTCTACCAACCTTCATTTTCATGTTCCTTTCTAATAAACTGATAGAATTTTTTTTGTAACTTCCAGGACAATCCAGATTGAAGACAATCCAACATACAGCTATTAACAGGGCTCCGTGAGACTTTCAAAGATGTCATCAAACACCATGTAAGGGCTTTCATCTGTTTTGTTACCAATCGTTAAGGGAAGAAGCCTCACACATTCTGACAGCTGATGAACAAAACACACTTTTGAAGGCTCTGCCTCAATAACAGCTTGTCACTTATACCTTGGAGAGAAAGGGCTTTTGTTTTCCAAGTACAAAGCCCAAAGCCCATGCCAAGCAGTTCCACCAGGGTTCCAGAGGCATCTCAACAGTAAATAACCTGAAAGAAACTTGTGTGAGAGATGGCATTTCTGGAGCAACTGCTTCCTGCATGGCTCTTGTCAGTGGCACCACGTGGGCAGTGAGGACCACGCTGGCCCTAACATCTCCTCTTGATGACCCCACCCCGGGTCCCCTCCCTCTTCTCTGAAAAAGCCCACCATAAGACACAGAGTGCCACATCTCAGACTTGGCAAGTTTAGGGCAAAACATTTTGACAGGTACTGCTGCATGAACATGAACAGCCCACTGTGTTCTCATGATTTCGTGAGAAAACTCATTTTCTCTCCAGGTACTCACCCAGTAGTATCCTTGAAATAAAAACCCACAGAAATTAGTCACAGCAGGTATGCAAGGCAACAACATATTTCTTGCTAAGCTCCTGTTAACTAAAAGTTACTTGCTACAAATACAAAAGATTTTCCACTATGCAGCTAGGACGTTGTCCACACGGAGAAAAATAGTTCACAGACGCATTTTAACATCTCTTCTCCCAATACTCACTCAAAAATCTTGAACATGAATAGTGCTGGATACTCCTTTACCAAGTTCTGGCTGCTGACACAGCTTTTATTTTGTTTCATCAGGTTTCCTTTATTTACAAAGCTGCTTACTTCTTTACCATTAACGGCTTTATAATGAAACAGTGACTTTTGGCTTATTTTTCCAGCTCTGTCAGGAAGGAAGCAGTTGATTGTCCAATTTTACCACTGTACATATGACTGCTTTAGAAAATATAAATAGTCTTTAACTGTGTCGGAGAAAGTTATGATTATTAATGATTTCAAAGGTTACACAGCAGTTTCATATCAATCCAGAGATACAAACACGGTAAAAGCTGCCACAGTGGCATGAATAAACCCTTGACAGCTGCCTGTCTTCTGGGTGCTCCTAGAAGAGCACTAGCTACCGGGGGGCACTCCCTGTGTGTCAGTTGGCATCTTGACCCTGGGACATCAACACACAGATGAAAAATTAGGCTCTCTGACATCCTAGCAGCACAGGCTAATGAGGAGCTCTAGAATTTAGGCTAGACAGTAAAACCATCCAAACAGCTCCTTTACCAACAGACAAGTGTAAGCAAACTACAATTTACAACAGATGAGTGACAAAAGCATGTCAAAAAGCAGAGGATAAGTGACTGACACCCAGAAGAGGAAAGCATCATCTGGTGAGATCAGAGACAAAAGAATATAATACACTTCGGCTTCCTCATAAAATAAAACTCATTACAGACTGATATGACCAACTCAAATCTGCTTTCACTTACAGGAATAAATTTTTTCACGCTACCCTATAATCCCACAGGTAACAACATTTCTCAAAATTATGACAATGCCCAAATATGTAAACATTTAACAAGTTGTTTTATCAAATTTTTCAGATATCAATATTACTTGCCCCAAATAAGAGATTTCATAAGATTTACTCTTGATGAGCTATCATCTACAGAATATTTGGAGTTGGGAGGGACCCACAAGGATCATTGAGTCCAACTCTTAAGTGCATGACCTGTATGGAGATTGAACCCACAACCTTGGCATTATTAGCATCACGCTCTGACCAAATGAGCTAATCCTGTGGGACATATGTTGTTTTTCACCAAGTTATTTGATTTATTTCCCAGTGTTTTTTCTTTACTATGATTCAACTCAGGAAAGAAAACCATTAAAAAATATGCTTTCCCAAAAATTAGACCGGGCTTGCACTATTTGTATCAATGTTCAGTTGTAGTACCCAAATTCAGTTTTCTGAGTAAAAAAATACTACCAAAGAATCACAAAGATTAGGAATATCTAATACAGTAGTGAAAGAGCAGCAATAAAACAATTTCCTTAGAAGTTCACAATAGTGTACTTGAAATCATGGAACATCTACTTTAAATAAGAAGTTAAAATATTAATATGCTTATTTATAAACATTAAATAAAAAAAGACATAACAAGAATATAGTAAAGTATATTCGCAAATGTTTAGATGATACAATTAAAATAATCACAGGATCTTGACTGGAATATATATTACCCCTTTTAAAATAAACAGTATGTTTTAAAGAAATTCACCTCTTAACTAAGAGGAGACTATTTATTTTCTAAAAGAAACATTTGTATTGCTGTGACATTTCTTACTAATCAAAATCCCTTCTGTAGTTGTATTGATTTCAGAGCCAGGAGCTGTCTGCTCTAATCACCTCAAAGGGAATTCACAGAGCAGGTCCTAAAACACTTCAACATTACTCTCTCTATATTCCAGTTTCTAACAGAACACAATTTACCAACACAGCTAAACTTGAGAGAAAGATAAATTATATCAGGGCTCAATTTACACTTAAACAAGAGTACAGATCTATTAGGATCAAGCTTCATTAGACATGAAAAAACCCAAAACAACTGAGTGAAAAACAAAACCCCAACCAAACAGGAATTCTTAAGGCTACAGTTGAAATTCTCCTGGATAGTCTAGTCATGAAAGCACCACCTTTCACAAACTCACATTCTCTTGCAGTTAAAAGAAAGGCACACTAAGGTTACTAAGGAATGAATTCAGAGTTAAAAACTTTTATCTTTTGATAAAGTTTTCTTTAGGAGACAAAAGGCAGAAGTGTTCAAAAGGTATTTCTCCTGTATATTAAGAAAGTAGAATGATGTATCAGTGTTTTATAGTGATAATTATGTTCTATTTATTAAAAATACGTTATTAAATAATGACTATTTGTAAAATATTTAAGGTCTTCAGAAACAGAAACAGAAAGCATGCATCCCAAAGTATTTAAAATGTCGACAGGGATTCCCAAGCTTTGAATGTTGCCTTTACAAATGAAGGGTCCAAATAGTTACAAAGTTACACAATGCAAAAAGACAGAGCTCATGGTATTTGTAAAACAAAACTAGCCAACCAAAAGAGGATTACCCACAGATTTATACTTAGTGTGACACTGATTCTGCAAATGTCACAAAAAGGTCAACAACACACACAATTATATAAAAAAGGCAATATTCCAAATGCCAATAATTGAAATGCTTTTAAGACTGTCCATTTATTTTAATAATATATGAGGTTTTTAATGACAAAAATGTTAACAAATATAAAACAGAACTTCAGACGCCGAATTGCTGAACAGTACTGCTGTACAAGGGGTTTTTTCATGGTGGTGAATCCTTACAGAATCCAGAAGTGAACACAAAGTAATCGCCATTAATAATTTATAGAATTTGCCAATGATGAAGTTGCCTTACTGTAAACAGTGATAGAGTTTGATCAGATGACAGCGTAACCTGTTCTGCCTAAGGTGCATATCAGTTTTATCATGGATTTGAAAAGAAAAAACTGTAAAAAATCCCAGGCCTTACAGATCCACTCCCTCTTGATCCTCCTATCAAAAACCAGTAGCTGGTTATTTTTGTTACTCTCTTGGTGTGAGATGCCTGTATAAACAAAATAAATTTTAGTTATTAAATTTGCATTGAGTATTAAATATTAGAAGAAAATTCCTCAAAATAGACTTTGAAAAGTACACATTTACACTTTAGAACTAATACACAATCTCTGTTATGAAGTAGTGGTCTTTCCACAGAACTGATTCAAGAACAAATAATTTAAGAGATTGCAGGGAAAAACTAAGGACAGCTTAGCTCTTGTCAGCACTTAGAAAAAAAAGTGCTTCTAGGAAGCCCAAGTAGGCAAACTTTACCTCATGCCAAATCTAGTCAAAAGTACTAAATACCATGGCTCTAGATCTTATAAAATGCATTATTTTAGTCTCTAAATTTGCATAACCACCACCAAGTATTAAGATTGATCATATCATTAAAGACCACTTCAAGAGCTCAGCAGAAGTCTTTATCTCCATCAGGGTCAGTGAATTCATCCTGATGTATTAAATCCATCTACTTTTTGGCGTCCCACTCTGTGGGAGAAGCTCTCCAGATGCTAAGAGTTTGTTTTCTTCTTACTCTCCATTGAAATTCATTATTTAATACAACAGCACTGACCAGAACAACCTCGTTCTCAAAGATTCCAGTCTTCCTAATAGCACATGTAATATACAAAATAACGGAGTACAATTTTAACAGAAAGAAAACTATTTTAGCTTTACTTGCTCTTTTTCTTAGCAGCACAGCATGATAGTGTGCAGCTAATGCTCTGTGACAGATTTTGCCTGGTGGAAATTCCTCACAGGAAGAGAGACCTCATAGCCTATTTCCCCTTATGGCAAATTTTAAGCAAATTAAACTGATAACCATATCTTGAAAAACAATCCTGAGGACAGCACTGCTGATAGGACCCTCAGAGGGACACAGTCCATGCCAACAGGCCAACACGACAAGTCACAGGCAGTGCGGTACTGCAGAGGGACGTGCTGTGGACTGCAGGCCTCAAGGCGAGGCGGGAGCCAGCCACGGCCACGGCGGGGATTCGGGATGCCAATTAAATGGCAGCAAGATCTCTGCCAGCCGCAGAGGCACAGGCAGCCCTGAAGGGTCCTGGCCCCCCACCTCAGGCAGCTGCAGGGAGGACAGCATGGCCAGATCACGGGCCACTGCTTTGCACCTTTGGGTACACAACACAGATTGCTCTCGTGGGTCTCCTCAAGTGCCCATGAACAACAGCTGGTGCAAAAGCTGTCAGAGATGTTTCTGCACTGCTCAGGTGACTGAGCTTTAAAAGAAGTGCAGCTCTGGCCACTGCTTGGCCTCTTGAAGCTGAAGAAAGGGTCCCTGTCCCAGCTCTGTGCTGCAGCAGCATGGGAGAGGCACTGGAGCAGATCAGGGCTTTCCAACATCGGGCTCACAAGTAATGTCCTGCCTCAGAAACTTCTAGCAGTACCACAGGCAACAGGATAAGAAAAACCTTAAAATCAATAGATTATGATCTAGAGCAACAAAGAAAGCAAAATATTTTTCACAGCAAGGGGCTGAAGAGGTACCAGTGGTGCAACATGCCTCTGTGAGATACCAGGCATGGACAAATTTGGCAAACTTGTCACACAATACTTAACTTGAAGTCAGCTAACCGCATGAGGTAACAAAATGTTATAACAGGATTAGAGTTCAGCAATTTTTAATCCTATTTTGTATTAAAGACAGAGAGAAACCTGTAACAAGAACAATTTACTAATGGAAAATATTTCAGGTCTAATCCAGAGTTTAACAAGTGCACAGCACTTTCTGTACGACTTCTGGTTGGCTTACAATGAAGGTGGATGTTAATCTTACTTAGAAAGGACCACAAGGATGTGTCACATTATACCTTCAGGTATAATGTGTTCATTTTTGTAAGGCTAAAAGAAGCACAGAAAAGCAAGTCTGTTTCAGTGGATGTGGTATATAATGCAGGAAAACAACCACCTCTGGCAGAAAAATGCCCATCCATACAGGAAAACAATTTCCAACTTAAAAAGAAAAAAAAAAGAGCAAAAATGCTACCTCCTTCCTCTTCTTACAGACCTGGCTCAATATAATTTAACAAACACTAAATTATTAATCTTGACTTTCGTTTTTAATTACCTCTTACAGATAAACACTCAAAGAGTCTTTCATTTGTGCATTTTAATTATTTTGATTATTTCTAACAACAACAAACAAAAAGTATTCTCCCATAAATCATATTCTTGGATGAGAGGAACAGAAATTCATATGCATTTGTCTACTTTTCCCAACAACTTTGCCTTCAGATGAGGAGTTATGGAGAAAATAGCATAATGGATGAAAACAGGCAAAATTTCCGGCTTATCCTGGCTCCTTCTGAGACCAGTGGTAAGAACTGGCACTAGCCTCAGCCCTCTCAGGCTTTTGATTTTGCCTACAAGAGTAGCTTTCCAGCCTGTGCTCCCCAGACAAGAGTCAGATAATCAACAGCAAACCATGAAGCACAGCTCTTCATAGTCGAGAGACAAGTAAAGATAATTGCTACCCGTATTCCTACTGTTATCAAAAATATTCAGACTAAGTCTTGCCATCACTTTTTAAACTGGAACTCAGATAAAAGCACTTACATCCATTAAAAGGGACCATTTCAAGACACATGCAAACATTTGGTTCTTCTCCTAACATGAAGAAACCTTTCTTAGCATGAAAACAAAGTACAATTACAAGCCCAAGCAATGCTTTCCATTTCATTCTTTTTACAATTAAATGCAGATGCACCCTAATTCAACATTAATTATAATCAATATCACCCAGGAGGTCACAGCAAATAAATACTATTTTAGAAGCACTTCCTTGAAGAAAAAAACAAACAAAATAAAACTCACAAAACCCAAAATAAATAAAATTAAAAACAAAACAGCAAGAGAAACCTATCCAAACCCTACTTATTGCAACAACTTTCTGCTGGAAGCACTGCAGTGCAAGGCTGACTGGGTGACCTTGACTCAATCTCACGCACATCTTTCCAGATCTAATTACATTTAAAAAGTGACATCCATATTTCAAACATATTTTAAAAAACTCTCCTAGCTTATTTAAGTAAGGAAGTCATTGTTTTCCTTCAATTTTATTTATTTCCTTAACACAGCCTCTCAGCTGGAAAAAAAATGGTATAATCCTTCCTGGGTTGTTTGGAGAGCCTGATATTCCTTAATACTGTTGTTCAGACACAGCTGAAGTCTTTACTGAGTTTACTCAACAAACAGAGGCTCTTTGTTGCACTCAGCTGCAAGTAAAACAACAAACAAGAATGTTTTTACCCATCATAGCTGAAGAGCTATATTTTAAATAAATTCCTAGTGTGGAAGGTCATCCAAACACCCTACCACCAAGAAGTAACAATATGGAACATCCATAGAGCCTTCTGAATACCTGACAGGCTATAGGTATAACATAAAGCAGTATTAGTACTGCATACAGACAACAAGCCAGCTTGCCAACAAAATACTTCAAATCGTAACACTTCACAGCACATGAACCATTCTGACCTGGGTCTAACCTTCCCCTTCAGCACAGGCCCATGGACAGCACTCAGTTGCCAGCAAGTCCCTGCTGCTTTGCTATGTGCAGGACACTCTGGACAGAAAAACCTTCCTGTCCCCTAGGTGAGGATTCACAAATCCCACAGAACATCCCTGTGTCTTCAGCAAACCCCCCTGATTAAGGACACACTTCCATGACAGTGCTGGCACTTGTGATGAATGCACACATACAGATATTGATTGTTCCTATGCAGTTCCTGTACCACAGGGTACTGCTTCAAGAAGATATTAACACATCTGGTATTTCTTTGGTACAACAGCAATTGTAGACAGGGCAACGAGAGACAGGTGCAATGAGAGGGCAAAAATTTTACTGATCTGTGCAGACTGGGCTTCAATGATATTTCCCAGTTGTGGAACTTCTCTACCAGACAATTATTTCCAAAAACTTCCAAAACTACAGTGAACAGTTTGTAAATCACAATTGCTCCACCCCACTGAAACGAAAGTTAAAACCAAATCCAGAGCTTTACAAAGTTTAAGCTTCATAAAAATAAATATATTGCAGTCTCCCCCTTCCAAAAAAAAAAAAAAATTCCTGTCTCCAGGTGAATCTGCACTGCAGATTTTGTTCAGGTGGATATGGGATTATTAAAAATTAGATTTGATGCCAGCTGCTATTTTTAAGCATCTCTGTGTAAGTCTCAGATTTGGTGGCCCCACAATGAATTCTCATACAACACTGATAAAATTTTAAGAGGAGAAAAAATGGCTACGAAATTAGGAAGTCTGACAATTTTGCAAAACTGCCAGTGTAAGGAGTAAGCAATACATATGAAAATTACCAGTAAGGTTAAGATTAAACATGTTTGTGCTTCTATGGTGATGCCAAAAACAAATATGGGAGTATGTGAATTCACATGTGTATGTGCACATACACACCTTTCTGTGTGAAATGTATTTTAAGTATTTTAATCATGCAACATAAATAGATCAATAATGAATATCTATTGCATGTGTGTTTAACAGTAGAAGAAAGAACATAAAAGAAGTTAGAAGTCATACAGGAATAAGAGGATATATTGCATCTCTAAAGGAAATGTATTCATCCACGTCATATCACATAAGTATAAATACGTAATATGGATATATGATATCTAAAATATAATACAAATCATCTGTAGATAGAGATATTTATATATACAATTCCATAAATAAGTGAAGAAAAGGTAACTATTCAAAATTTGATAATGAAGGAAAAATATACCTGCTAATAATTCAGAATGATCAAAGTTGCAGAAGGCTCTCACAGTCACAAGTGTGGAAAGTTGAATTACAGGTGAAATCCACTGCCTATAAATGTAAAGTAATGCATTACAAAAATACACACACACAACCCCAATCACATATAAACACAGATGGGCTCTATAGCAGCATATAACATTTTAGAGCCATCAAGGACCGCTATCTGAAAATGCCTCCTTGATGTGCAGCAGCAGAGAAAAACCTATTAGTTTTGGCAAGGGGTCAGAATGGGAAGAGATTTAATTGGAAAAGATCTAGATAGTAAACCAAGAAACAGCAAAATGTGACTTTACAAAAACAGCTCAAATTCTGGTTGCTGATTGTTTTACACCATTACAGAGATACAGAAAAACTAGAAAAGACACAGGGCATAACAACATGGATGCTCAAAGATTATACTGTGACTTTTATTTTTTAAAAAAGTATTTTTCATCATGAAAGAGAGATGCACACAGATTGGCTACAGCAGAGGTCCATAAAATCAAAAGGTATGAGAGACAAATTCAGGCTCACAAACTAGAGGCCATTTAATAAAATTATTGACAATTTTCAAATGCAAGGAACCTTACAGATGCCTTATAATTTTTTGTAATTCATTGTCACAACGTATTCTGAAGGTCAAATGCTAAAAATGAGGATTATAGAAGGTACTAAAGCATAAATCATTAAACACTAGTGTGTTTCATATGTTGGAAACTGTCAGCTTATTCTCTTCTTGTAGTCTTGCCACACATTCTTTTCTATTGGAGAGCTGATCTTCAGAAATATTACAGAGGTGACTAATGAATGTTAGCTTAAAAATGGTTATTTAAATTATTTACTAACAGATGTCCTTTTGAATTATTAATTTCTCTTGGAAGTCTATAAAGCTTTATAATGAGACTAGTTAAATAAATGTTTTAGCTGTGACCAGAGGCAGAATTTGTCCCAAACAGCATCCTCAGGCTGATGAAGCCTGAAATCAGAACCTCAGTTCCTCTTGGTACTGTAACCCTCTTTTGGAATGTGGGAAGGAATTTTCTAGTCATTAGCATACATTTCCATTTATGTTTCCAAAAGAAAGTCTCCTTTGTTCATGAGGAAAAAGCAAACAAAAATGACAAAAGTTAGTTTTTAAAATGCCTCACAAAGTGTTCTTACCCAAAGTCACTCTTCCCACACCACATGCACTGACTGTCAATCGCCTGCCAAGCTGAAGCTACGGTTCTGTCCATATAAAGACATTACATTAGGAAACTGCTTGTAGGGCTAATCACAATATTACACAGAAAAAAAGAACTTCAAAACAAAAGAAAATCACAGGAGTTAGGCAAGAAAAAATGTTCTCATTACTTCAGCTGAATAGCTTGATTTTACTTTTACGTGATTACAGTAAGTATTGTTAGTTGTACTTCTGTACAGAAGTACAGTTGTACTGTTGTCTGTACTTCTTATTTGACAATTAGGACAAAAAGTAATAGAAAAGGGCTTTTGTTTCATCAGTAGCACCTTTATAACAAGTTATGCCTCAAGCATACACAAAGACCCTGCAGCACTCAGATGGGAGGCGTGCAATGCCACTGCTACTCATGAGTGCAATTTCTACTTGGATACAAAAAAATTGACAGTAGAAAGTCGATTGTAACAAAACTGTGTAAAACACTTGCTCTTTTCACCAAATAAATTTGCTTCAAATGAATCTGCAAGTTCATTAAGCAGCTGGGTCACCAGATCTGCTGCCATGATGACAGAGAGTTAAGATGCTCTCTTCATGTCTTGACAGGTTTCTTTCAGAAATCTGAAGAAAAAAATGATAATCTCAAGAGTTAAAACTTTCATAGGGCAGTCAAAACTGTATCTGAAAACCACTACATTTTTGTAACACAAAACCGTATTTGTTACAAGCCAAAAATCACAGTTACTTGGAAGAGACGTGACTAAAAAACACTGCAATTTACTGTATTGCTAATGGTGTAAAGAGATTATAAGAGTCATCCAGGAGGACCCCATCTAAAGGAAAGTTTTGCACTGTCTTTTGTACCATTTGATCAGATCACGCCATCATCTTCTGCGTCCTGTATGATTTCTACAGCTACCTTCCTCATTTTCAAGTGGACCTTGTAAATGCTCACAGGAAATTTGCAAAGCCTGACTAAGTCAGCATGCAAAATACTAAATTACAACAGAATAATGATATCTGTCGGTGCCAAAACTCCCAAGAATCAATTTCCTTTTTGACCACTGCAGGTTCTCATATATAAGAAAAACAGGAGATAGGCCATCCTTTTCTGCAGAAAGCTTAACAAAATAACAGCTGTTGGGACTTCATAAAGGATTGTGAAAGGCCTGGAAAAATTCAGAGAAGATAGGACAATCTAGATCAACAAAAGAAAAACTGGAGTAACTAATGGTAAATATCTCTTCTTTCTCAAACTTTTTTTGCAGTCTTGTGGCCACCTTTTCACTTTGGAAAAGTAGAGTTATGACAGTTAAAAAGGCAATACACCAAGCCACACCATTTGCAGGCATCCCCAATGTCATGCTTTTACTAATTTTATTCAGATATTTTTTCCTAATTACAAATAGACTGAAATTTCTGTAAATTTCTCAGACTCAAAGTCGGACAATTTGGGTCCTCTGTGATGAACAGGTAATAGCAAAATTGGCAAAAGATCTGCATTGGGATCTGTTTTCTGAGAAACCATAACATATTAACATAGCTGGAGCAAAACACTATTGGAGACTTCTGATGCCAATCAAAGCATTAGCACTTTGCAACACAGTACCAGTGCTCTAACATTCTTAATTTTGTTTAAAGAAAAATGTTTTACTTCAAAAGTACTCAATTTCATTACTGAAAAAAGTAACATACCATTAAAAGTTATGAAGAACCACTTTTCAGACATACAATACAGTTTTTATGGGCGCAGGCCTGGCTAAATGCAACTTGAACTTCCTCTGCTCTTACACAGATAAAATCATAAGGAATTTCACTTAGTGATTAAAACTCTCAGATGATGAAATAAAACAGCCCCTAACTCAGGGACATATTTATTATATGAACTGTTGGAATGGGATTAAGTCAGTGTCCAAATATCAAAATTTCCATGCATTGAAAAGAATTTATGAAGATTGATTTTTCTTTCAGCCCAGTTTCTACAGTCCCAGTTCAAAAATTTAGGTCAGGCTCCCACTGCCTCCAAACTTTCCCAAAGTCAGCTTAAATAGTGCAAGCCTGACCCATTTTGAATGGGCTCTTCAAAACTAAATAAATCAATGAATGAGGTGGTTGCATCACTTTTAAATATATAATTTTTCCTCATGAAAGGTCTCACATATGAAATACATTAGCATTTGAGTTCCCTACTCTGAAAAGATTGATGTGAAGAACTCACATGCATTTGAGGCTCACTAGTTAGCTCAAGGTAGATTAGTACTATCTATTTAATAATTCTTGGAGTAAACAAATGTTAATATAAAGGTTGAGCACAACAGAAAAATCATTATTTTTCTGATCACGATTCATTAGTTTCACTGAAGAAAAACAGAAACATCAAAAATTAGAATATATAAATTTAATATTCTAGTATAATAACTATATTGATTCCTTCTTTTGAGAAGCTAAACAATGATAATTCTTTAACTCAGTTCTAGTATATTATTTTATTAGCACTTGAAACAGAGGAATGGGGAGCAGTTGTGGACAAACCTCTACTTAGTAAAACTGACCTATATACTATCCCATATGGGAATGTCCATTAAAAAATAATATTCCTGTCAATTTCATCCAAAATATTTCAGTAAGAACAAAAATACATCTACACTAAAAGGCACCTTTTCTGAGACATTTTGAAAAACAGCTTAATTCTGATTATTAAACAATTTTATTCTGAAAAACAGTTATCAGGGTTTTGTTATCAGGATGGTCTGTTTCTGTTTTCTTTTGGCTTAGCCTGCCTTAAATCCAAAGCAACTGTCATTGCAGCAAAAGTTGGCATATATTAGTCCTCTCTAAAAATTACTGCTAACACATTTCAAAGTGTTATTTCAGGTACAAATAAGGTGAATTTCTTAATATACACAAAAGATTTTCTCTGAGGATAACTATTATGAGAAATTCAAGAGAAGTCCACTGATAAGAAGAGCTGCTCAGGTAAAAGGACTTTTATAGCCTAAGAACTGCTATCTATAATCTTGGCACTTTGATCTCTCAGAATATGAACTAATGTATCTGGAATGTAGCTCATTATTAATAGTTAAATATCTTTAAATGGAGCAGCCTTGAAGATCACTTCCAATATCAATAGCTTGCATTTATATAAGGCTTTCATTTTCAAGGACAATGCTACATGGTCCCTGAATCTGATATACATGCACATGTACATATAGACTTCTATTTGCATTCAAATACATTATTAGGATTAAAAATACATATCCATTAATAAATATAAATGCATAATCTAACAGCTTAACTATAGTTTTTGAGACCTCAATATATAAGGCTAGGTGACAGCCTGAAGTGTAATCACAGATATCAATGCAATCGTATCAATTGTGGAGAACATCATCCAGTGCTCTTTGCAGAAAAAGTTATGTCAGAAGATGACTTCTGTGCAGAAAATAAACAAAACAAGCTTCATTTTTTATAGGTTTCGAAAAGAATGGGGGAAACCAAGATATCTTTCACAGAGGAATCTTAGATAAAATACTGTTTGTGCTCTTTCACTTAACACAGGATAAGACATTTCAGTCCAGTCAGTTTTTCACAGACTTACTTCTGTTAAAAATTCTCTGGTAAAATCTTAAAAATTTCCACCAGGTTATTTTTAAATGAGATACACAAGCCAGAGACTTTATACCAGACAAAACAAAAAAACAAAAAGAATCTATTAAAGACAAAGGTAAAAAGTCCTGTTCAAAGATTTCTGATTTAGCAAGCAGCACTAGTTCACCTTCAGTGAAATTGATTATGCTTGCTATGCAATATTGCAAAGGTACATTGTATTGTAATTTACCTCTTCCACATGTACTTCTCCAACTGCACAAATTGAATTTCACCAAAACATATAAGGAAAGGAGTCAAGACAGAAAACAATTTACCACTTAAAAAAAAAAATCCCTCTAAACAAATCTAGGTTAACCTTTTCCTCAACACCAGCTTATGACTTCCAAACAGGGAGGGCAAAATCCCTCCAACACTGACTTCAAGACTGTTGGCTATCATCTCTCAAGATGCAAGGAGCTGAATTTATTACTTATTTAAATAACTAGTCTTTTAGCAGTTTATCCACTTTTTAGACACTGTAACTAAGTAAAAGATTATTTTTTCATAATTAATGTAAAAGCTTTCCACAACCCAACATTTGCAGTATTGCATCCTATTTCCAAGTGTAATGACCCTCAAAAACCAAGATTGATTTTGGCTTTACTCTGATCAATACTAATCTCCAAGATATATTTGACTTCGCACTGACCTAAACAAAAAGGTCACTATCTGTATATTAGTCAATCTCCAAAACATTTATTAAATTAATTTCAGAGACCATAAAAGCTATACTGTTACAAGTGTTTCTAACCAGGATTTCTATCCATCACCCTTAGTAAAATTTACATGCAACTGATAATTCACATAATCACATTGTCATTGTAGTGGATTTCTCAAAATATCTTGTTCTGTCCTCAATTATTTTAAGATTAATCTTTTTGTATGTATCTAATTGGAGGAACACCACCATATTTTATAGCTACTGGACTACTGGAATCCAATCTTACACACATTAAAGTCAATGGCAGAATACATCTCCCTTCAGTGATAAAACTGACTCTTAATGACTTTGGGGGAGTCTAAAATACTGCATTTATACTTTAAATCCCCCTGAAAGCAAAGCAGGAGAAGCCTTTTCAATCAAAGTATTTTGACCATTACAGTTTTAAAAGAAAAATCACAGCACCAAGAAGCATATTTTTATAAAGCTATATTCTTTAAAAGTATGGATTTCTGAGTAGCTTTTTTTTATTATATTGTCTCATTTCAAAATAGGACTATAAAAACTATGCATGCAGTAAGACAAGGTATAACATAACGACAAAATTCTTACTGACTGATCTGGGGTAGGCTTCTCCTCACTTTTATTCTCTTTCCTCAAACAAACAAACAGACAAAAGAATCAAGCTTAGAAAAACATGAAGAAAAGAGAAAGATCAATAAATACAGAATATAATTAATATTTTTAAATTAAAATTAATAAGTTCATTTGATGCCTTTTTTGTTCATGTTACAAAATGTAATTTTGCCTCCAAAGGACATTACAAACTTCAATAAAACTATTTGCATTTCTGATAGATAACACAATTTAATCTTTGTATAGTAAAGACCTCATATTTTAAATTATTTGAGGCAATTACCATGTGTTTATTCTCTCCTTCAGGCAATTTATCTTAAATTAAATAATTTTACAACCCAGCTGAAATTTTAAGCTATAGTAATACTAAGCATACCATTAAATTTCTGTCCAGAAGTCTTATAAAAATCAAGTATTTGTAAGTTACCCAGGAACACTTCAATGCAATTCTGTTAAACCTTATACACTTAGAATTTTCACTCAGCAGTAGCATTTGCTTTAAAATTCAACCTTAGACTTTGCACCGCCTCTAGGGTTGCAGACACTAAAAGACACAAGAGTAGGCAGAATAAAGTCATTAGTAAGCAAATGGGAGAAGTTACTTAAAAAATAAAACCAAAAGAGTGGACAGTAATCAAGACTAATGATGCAAAAAGTCAGAGAGGAGACAATTTCATAAACATAATGAAAAAAATCATTCAAGTTTCCTAACCATGGTTTAAACACAGCTCTCACAGTTCCTTTCACTCTGGCCAAAGTGAACATGTCCCGACTTCAAACTCAACTGGTTCACTTTTGGATTTCCACTTCCATACTACTGACCACCACTGACCTTCTTGGGCCAGGGAAGAGAGAAAGACTTATCTTTCTCCATTTGGAATCTACAACATTTAAAATTACTCATATAAAGTATCTTTCTAATAAATAAAGTTATGTTAGAAGTAAACTCTTTTCTACCCAAACAGACAAACAAGTAGTCACAAAGTATATTGGTTACCTAAGTAATCTTCAAGAGATAGAGTAGTATTTCCCAAACTTTGTCATCCTGACTTGAAGCAGGAAGGGTACAGCACATACTCGACCATGGTTGCTAATGGATCAATTCAAAAGGCATCTCTAAGGAACAACAGAGATCTAAATAGAAGCCTGTGCTATTATCTAAAACGCAAGTAGTTCCACCAGAGATGCTGGCATGCCACACAAAAGCAAAATGATGCTCTCTTTAGTACAACACAATAAGAGAGAAGAAAAAAATCAACAAGGTTTTCCAGACTAAAGATCTTCTAAACTTGTCTTTCCTTTTCTTTTAAAATTCTATTATTGTTAGCAGAGTTTCAGCTTCACAAACTACTGCACACATTTTCCTTGCTGCCCTTGGTATGTTAGGGTGGAGGAATAATGTCTAAAAATGTCTACATTGCCCATTTTTTCATATTCCTTTACAAAAGGGGCTCTGATTTGAAAACATTTTGAATATTATATATTTTCAGAAGGAGTTCATAGGAGGGTGTCAGGCCATTCAGAGGGGGAGCCAGACCTAAGCACAGGCTTAAAAATGATAGAGCAGGAGAGATTTATGTCCCACTTCAGACAGCCCAGAGGGTTGCTGAAGCAAAGGCAAAAGAAACAAGAATAGAAAGACAGGCTGCACACAATGCGGCTTTAGCCTGCTAAGGAGCACAAGCAGCTTAAACCTGACTTAGAAGAAAAGTCACTCAAGAGGGGTTAAACGTTGGCAAGCACCAAAACAGAATGAAGTGTTTCTGAAGCTGCATTTTAAAGAGCCTGAAAGGGAGCTGGATTGGCATGCTGCATGGCATGACATTTAAAGCTTTGACAGAAGATAAATGCAACCATTCCCTGGGCACATATAATCCCTTCTAGAAAAAATTACAAACTTCATCTCAAAACTTCTGCATTACTTTCCAACCACACTCTGCTGCTGCTGGGTGTTTCAAAACCCATGTGCTCCAACATGAGGATGTTCTCCTAATTTCTGCAAGAAAATTTTTTCACAGGTAGTTCTCAGTTGTTCTCATGACAGCAATGTCATTTACCAAAATCCTCTGCTTCCCTTCTGCTGATCCCCTCTTGGATTTGCAGATGGAGTCCATATCCTACATAGCTTTCATTTCACTTGGTCAAACAAATCAGGACTTCCCTTATCTCCTGGTGACCAGCCATCCTGTTAGCTCTTTTCAGCACTGGACTCAATTTCAGTTATTTCTTTTTGAAGATGAGTGATCAGAACACCTCATCGTAACTTACTGTGAGTTTACACTATTATTTTTATTAAATCTTTCAGAACACTCTCTACTCAGGCATAATAAGGTTAGACTTTGCTTTTCCCATTTCTACGTTACATTGACCATCCAGGTGAACATTTCCTTTATTTCTCCCCCAAGTTTCTATCACAGAACCAATCTTATATGGGTTATATATTCACATATGAATATGCGAACTAATGAATTAATTACAACCACATTCAAAGACCTCAACTTCAGCAATTTGGATATAAACATCTTTGCCAAAGACACAACAGAGGAGCAAAGAACAACTCTGGAAAGAGATAACTGATTTTCACATATAAATTTCAAGAAAGCTGCTATATATCCCCACACCACCAGTCAACCATATGAAAGTTAAAGTGGATACTCAAATATTACAAAAGTAATTTTCTAGTTATAATATGCAAATTACTTCCAAGTGGTCTAATACACACAATTAAGAAAAACTGGTCTGCTGAAATCAAGATTTAAACAGAAAATTGACTCCACTGAAAAATTGCTCATGGTCTGCAAATTGAAATAAAATTGAGAACCACTTCTTATATTATTTGGGTATCTTCCTTGTATCTGGTAATTTGAGTGGGCACAGTTTTGACAGGCATTCTATGCTTATGACAAATGAAACTAACAGCTCAAAGAATATATTGAATACATTTAGCTCATAAGTAGTTCTGTTTCTGGAAGGAAGAGTAACTTTTACATCAGCACAGTCCAGAATAGCAGACTGAAACCTGTGATCTATGTGAATATTGGCATTCTAGCTCATTTTTTTCTTACATGTCCTTCAGGAGATGTTTAATCCTGGTTTTAACCTCTGTCAGGTAAAAGTCACAAGCATAGAAGAAAGTAAATGAAGAAGCAAGAATTTTTTTCAAAATATTAAAGAAACAAATTCTAGGATATCCTTTATATTATCTAAACATTGTCTTGTCACTCTAATGAAACAGAGCTGGAGAAGGTAGACTGCTATGGATAAGAATCAATTTAATACAGTTTTGCAGCAGTTGAAACAAAAACTAAAATGCCTTCTTTCCCTGATTACATTCTGAATATATTTGGGATACATAGATTAACTATTGATTAAGTGTGATGAAACAATGACTTACACTTTAAGGTTTAAAGCAGTCAGGAAGACATAAGTGAAAAGGTATTTCATGCCACACACATTGACCAAGTAGTTACCTAAGGAATTATGAAGAATGGAAAGCATGGGATTTTACTACCTCAACTGAATTAATTAACTCAATGAACTTTTTATTATCAAGTACAAATTAGTCATTAAAATTATCCCTTTCTCTACTGTCCACATTAATGTTTCAATAGGATCCAAATAAAAACTTTGCTATTCTCATGTGGATTTGGAGAAGGGCCTAACTGCAGCAATCCTAGTTCCCTCCCCCTGGCTCTTATGGCCAGCTGTGACAGACACACTATGAACAACTGCTGTAATACATGGTACACTGACGTGATATACAGCCTGTAGAATTACTATGTCAGAGTATTATCACATTGTCAGCTTCCCACTACTCCCCCTTGTCATAAAATGCACAATGTGGGAATATAAATGTGTAATCCAAGAGTCTAACCACAACTGGAACTTCTGATATTTTGTACTGCCCATGAAAATGAATTATAAGACATCAAAAATAATGTGATAGTTTCTAAGGATGCTCTAAATTCCTTGGTTTACAAAGACAAGCCACTGACAATACTAAACTTTAATCTGTACCAAGTAGACAAAGTAGTGATGAAATAGAGCCAGTGCCATCTCAACAGAAAACTTGCATTACTCCAGAGTAGTACCATAAAGCCAATGAAACATCTGATAACTTCACAAAAGAAAAATAAACATCTCTACAGTCCTTCTGAGTCTCAAGTCAGAATAGGTCTCTCAAAGTTAACCAGTCACATAAATCTGGACTTTTTAAAAAAATCTTAAATTATAATCTATTATTATACTAGTGGCCTTAAGAGAAACCAAGTCATTCCAAAATAAAGCCAACGGTATAGCAGCAACATTAGCAACATCATGGACAACTTGTACCTAAGAAAATCACCTGCTCCCAAAGCACAGCATGCTGTTCTCAAAGGACTTTCATAACATTTGTCCCTGACTGTCTTACAGATACTCTCAAAGAGACCAGTTAGAAAAAATGGCTTTTTCAACAGTCTTTGGAAAAGAGGACAAAAGTTAGGAAAGGACAGGATAGGTCCTGTGACCTATACATAAGTAGCAAATAATTTTAACACGTTATTTTACACACATTAAAACTAAATGATAACCTGATCAGTTTTTAGAGGGTGGACATTTTAAATGAAGTACTAGTCTGTTAAAACAACTTTCTTCAGTGCAGCTTCTTTGAACTTAGTGTTGATTTATAAATTGTTAAATGTAGCCACATCAGAAATTGCACTCAGAATTAAGCATCCCAACCTCAGTGTTAGACATGAAATAGTGCATACAACATAGACAGCCACATCCACAACATAGAACTACTTTCTTTCAGTTTCCTTAATACCACAGATTTACATTTCACTTAGGCTGAGTTATTAAAAGGAAACACCAGTGACTCGGATTTAACTTTATGCCAACAGTCTTTACTAGAAAAGTTATTTTCTTTTTTAATTACACCTTGTTCTTTACTTTCCTTTTGGTTGTGTAAGAGAGCTCCAGAAGTCCTCTCACCGTATGGGATGTAAAGCTGTCCCCATGCCCTCTGGTCTCTTTCCAGATGCCTCTTCGCTACTCTTGCAACATCAGCTTTCCTGGCCCCGTTACAAAACGCAGAATAACCACGTCAGTATCAGCGCTGCGCGCTTCCAGGCACGGAGCGGTACTTCTGCCGTGTATAAAGGGCGCAACTACAACCCTGCTCCTGGAACAGGCACAAATTAACTTGACAAACAAGACTTTTTTTTTTTTTTTAAGACTGCAATTATTTGCTTTCACAAAGTACCCTGACAGCTTCAGTCCCGGGCCCGCTCAAGGAGCGTCGGGTAAACCCCCTCTGACAGCTTTTTTTTTTCCTTTTTATAGCCACGGCTTCACGTCATGCCTTTTCGCTTTGCCTCTCCTCTTCAAGAGTGTACGCACAGCCAAGCAGCCGCTCGAAGAGCGCTAAACTCTGCGTGACACCTGCAAGAACCCCGAGCAGTTTTCCCACCGCCCGCCCGCCCGGCCCCTTCGCAACTCCACGGCGGGAACAGCCCGCACCAGCTGCCGGACCACGGCGG